>BGPR01037231.1:0-15207 GCA_013235015.1 Araneus ventricosus
GGGCATAAAAATTAGGGGTATTTCAGAGTCTTGTAAATATTGGTGTAGTCGCAAATTAAGCAGCGCCGGAACGCTCTAACCTGGGTGATAAATCGCATTGTTTTTAAGGCAGTTTTTACAATTTTTTCTTATTTATTTTCATAAAAAAAAGAAGCACCGGAACAGCATTCCGACTCCACTGCACCCCTGCTTATATAAATCTGAATAAAAGATTGATTAAACAAATTAATTAAAATGAAAATATCACCAAAACTGATGAAATTAAATACCTTTCGATTGCAGAAAGTCGTTGTATTTCTGGAAAGTAACAAATTTATAGTTATCTAAAAAAATTACAAAAATTAATTGTTAGAATTTTTTTTTATTTCTATCAACATAGGTATATTAAATGTGATAAAAAATATAATTTCCATGATTTTCCACGTACATTTTTGTTTAAGCTCATTACACAACAGAACATATCGCTAATAAAACACATAATGTAGAAGTAGTCCAAATCTATTGTTACGAACATGGAAAGTCGCTTCCCAGCAATGTTAGTCTTATGGTTGGGAAGAGAGTTTTACAGGGGTAAGTATGGGATGACTGGCAGCAGCCAGGACTGGATTCCTGACCTTGGCGACAAATCGATGATTCCGGAAAATGCGACCCTTTTCTCGATATCTGTATTAGGAAAGAAAATACGCTTGAATATACGAGAAAACTCCATGTGACGTCACGGCCTGTCGGGGAGAGTATATAAGGGCCGGTCTTGGATCAGGGAGGAGTGTGTGTGTTGATCCACTGGAACGACTTTGGAGTTTCGTCTGCAGTGCGAGCTAGGAAGCCGGTGAGCTGAGCGCTATTGAAAGTGCTATTATTGTCGTTATTAGTGATTTGCTGACTGTTTGTGTTGCTAAATCTCAAAGTGCTGAACTGTTATTACCTGTGAATTGTTGTCTGTTTACGTTGCGAATCTGTGCAAGATCTATTGTTTCCTGTTACCTGTACTACATGTTTCCCTGCACATATGTGAATAAACCTTCATCCTCCATTATCCAGCGTGTTGGACTGTTCACACCATACACCCACACAAAGATTTTGTAACACTATCTGCATTTTATCCAACAGCAGTCAAATTTCGCCAAATCTAATTTTTAGTAGTAGATTTTCTATTTATATCTGCTTGCAATTTATAAATTTCAATTTTCTAATTTAAAATTTATTATGTATTATTTCTTCACTAAATTTAGTCGTTGAATCTTTTATAAACATTTATATATTTCACTATGATAGAGAATCGACTTTTGACAGAAACATATTTGAATCCTAGTATATTAAATAAATGAGTTTCTATATCACGTTTTTTAAATTTTAGAAATTATTTCAGTTTATCACGATTTTCAGCTAATCTACAAAAAATCTTATAAAAGGCAATGTTTGTGTGCGTGTGTGTGTGTTTGTTTGCGATGTCCAGACGAAGCTATCGCACTTACAGCCATAAAATTTGCAACACAGGTAGTCGTAATGGTGACTGCATGCACCTCGAAGCCGAAATTTTAAAATTTAATCTAGAAATTTTTTTATTTAATGTTTTGTGTTGTTTTGGTTGATTTTTCGCACTCATTTCTCAATAGAATGGTTTCAAATAATTGTACGACAAAAATAGATACACCATCGGAAAGAGCACGCGATTCCCGTTCTAATGAAGTTAGTTTTGAATTTCTAACGCAATTTACTGAATTTTGAGAAATTTTTAAAAAATACCCAGTTTTGGCATCGAGATGTTACTTTTGATTTTAAATTTGTTGCATCCGACTTTCTAATAACACTATTAATTTCAATTTTTTTCAGATTATAACTAGAACGGTTCTGTCGGATTTAAAACAAGAACGGTTAAAATATCTTTTCCCGTGGTTTTTTTTAAATAATTTTTTTCTGGAAGGTTGAGAGTTATTTTTCTGGATCGAGTTCCTCGCGCGGCACTTCTTCGGAACGTAGCTGGCAATTTTGATTGGCAGACGCGCAGGATACGTCATGACCTTCAACTGAATAACTTTGATTATTATTTTCGGCAGTATCTTAACGTATTTATTCATCTCGCATACTTTGCTTGCAGAATCATAATTTTCACGTTGCAATTTTTTAATATTGTTTATCGCGAAAAAAATAAGCGGGAAAATCAATAATGTGTATCTTTTGTTTTGATTTTGTTTTCAAAACTTTTTCATGTCATTGTGGGCGGTTTTTTTTTTTTTTTTTTCTTTTTTTTTTTTTTTTTTTTTTTTCATTTAGTTGAAGTCCTGATTCCACGGGCAACGTTGTGCGCGTACTGCTAGTGGATTAGAAAAAGGTTCAGCTGGTACTTTTGCTTCAATATAAGTATCATCAAATCCTAATAGTTTACGCTAGTTAATTAAAGCTGAGCTATATATTTAAATATGTTAAATTTATTACTCAATTGAAATGAATTGTATAAAATAATATTTGATATTGAGTTTATATAAGATTAATTTGACGAAATAAAAAGAAACTAACTGTTCAGAAATTTTACAGAAAAAAAGTGTGGCAGAAGTTATAAAATTAAATGATTTATGTTGGAAGACGCAGCAGAGGTAAATCAGTAAATGAAAAATAACTATATTCAATATATGTGAGAGAAGAATCTAAGGAAAAACTACACAGAAAAAAAAAACGCAGAAAGAAAAAATTATTATTACAGTAAAGCAAGCAGATTTCTGTTCGGAAATGATATAGTTCAAGGTTTGACAATCTATCGCCTCAAGTCATGATTTGGCGTTGAAATCACGAAAAAAAATCAAAGCATATCGTGGTAAACCAGTCGCTCTGGCTCAAGTCGAGATTTGGCGTTTAAGTGGCGATGATATCGCCAGAATCATGATGGCGATGATATTGCCAGAATGGTGGTGGCGATATCTCCAGAATCGCGATGATATCTTGAAGTCTTTCAAAGTACACGAACATTTTGTCGTTATTGACAATCGATCATCCTAGTTGATTACTTGTAAATTACGTTTGTTGAAGAACGGATAGCGCACGCAGGGGGGCCTCCCTGTAACCGAAATGGGTGGTCGTCAGTCCTCCTTTTTACTTTCTCGTATACGAAGTATACAAGTATTGTAATCGTCAAAAAATTCGAACTTGAGATTTTGTCGAATCTCCACGTTTTAGACCTCCCTGAGTCCGAAAAACACAATTTTGGAATTATGTCTATCTGTGAACACGATAACTCGAAAACTATTAGAGATACGGGGATGAAATTTGGTATGTGGTCTTTACATATAATTTGTAGGTTTCTATCAAATTTTGGACAAATCCGTCAACGGGAAGTCTGTCTGTCTGCATGTCCGAGGTCATGCGAACGCTATAACTCAAAAACTTGAAAAGCCAGATGGATAAAATTTTATACACAGTTTTATCGTCATGAATGTAGGTCCGTGTAAAATTTTGGGCCAAATCCGTCAAAGAGTTGAATGTCTGTCGTTCTGTATAATCGCATACTTGTTAAGCCTTCGTTTCAAAACCATCTCCACGCACATGCCTACTTAGCTATCTCTGGTACCAAGCGGGAGGATTATGTCACTTGTCCTTGAGACGGAGTTTGTGATTGATATGTTTTATCTCCTGTTTTGTTTTCGCTCGCTCGTATAATAGCAGATCTTCCTGGAGTGTGATGGAAAATAAATATTGCTAAGTTTTAATACATAGGCATCTCTTTTAATATAATTCTTCACTTAAATATTTTAAAATCACTATAATCTGCAATGAAAAACCTTCCGATATTCTTTGCATTCTGGATTACAGTAGGTTCGATTTTTTTTATCCACGCAAGGGGAGGGGAAATGACAAATTTTTGAGAAGTATACGAGAAAGTTTAGGGGAGGCCACTCCCACTGGTTACTTTCTCGTATACGAAGTATACAAAGAGAAAGTCTTGTAATCGTCAAAAAATTCGAACTCGAGATTTTGATGGATATCCCCTTTTTAGACCTCCCTGAGTCCGAAAAACACAATTTTGGAATTATGTCTGTATGTCTGTCTGTGTGTGTGTGTGTCTGTCTGTGTGTGTGTGTGTCTGTCTGTGAACACGATAACTCGAAAACTATTATAGCTACGGAGATGAAATTTGGTATGTGATCTTTAAACATAATTTGTAGGTTTCTATCAAATTTTGAACAAAATCCGTCAACGGGAAGTCTGTCTATTTGTATGTCCGCGGTCATGTGAACGCTATAACTCAAAAACTTGAATAGCTAAATGGATAAAATTTGGTACACAGTTTTATCGTTATGAATGTAGATCCGTATAAAAGTTTGGGCCAAATCCGTCAAAAAGAGGCGTTCAAATTGCATATTCAATTTCCTTTAATCCGATTCTCATGCGCATGCGTATTGGTAGCAATCTGTTATTGTTGTAAATTTTATTTACAACAATAAATAATGTTTTCAAGCATCAATTGTTAACAATTTTTTTATTGTTGTAAATCAAACCGATCTCATTATTTCAGCAAATCTTTTACTCACGCGCTTTTGCAATTGTTACGGTTGTGGTAGTATAAATTGTTTTCTTGGGAATTCAATTCCAAAGCAGAATTTTCGCTTTAGTATTCATTGCATTGCCTATTTTATCGCGCCTGCTTCAAAGTAATATTTTTTTGAAACGTGGCAACAGATATTTGATTTCAGGTTTGTTTCTTTTTTTTGTTTTACTTTCTCGTATACGAAGTATACAAAGAGAAAGTATCTCCACTACGAATCTCCACTTAGAAAGTATACGAGAAAGTTTAGGGGAGACCACTCCCGCTGGTTTACCACATTTTTATTAACTCGCTTTCTTGTCTGTCTGTCTGTTCGGTACAAATTTTGCAATGAATTTTAAACTAACTTTCCGATGAGCTGGAGACTTGAAACTTTAAACATAGCTCAGAACTAGATGACAATGCAATATTAATTCGCTTTCTTGTCTGTCTGTTAATTTTTTATTTTATATTTTGTGTTTTACCGACCCAGAGCTTCGATAGATGGCGCTGTCCAGGTGTCACTCGTGAATAGTGAGGAAGGGGAATCTCGAGTTTACAGGATTCCAAGAAATTCTGCCGCGAATAGTGGGGGAACATCAAAGAGTGGATTGAAGTTCGGAGGGGAGGGTTTGCTATACCAGAGTGACAATAATTTGTTTGCCGTGAAATTCCAAAGGGGGTGGGGAAGTAAAATGCTATTCGGGTGCTAGTTGTTTTCACGAAGGTTTCTGCGTCAAGTAACTTAATTTTTCAGGAAAATAACAATTTTCTATTTATGATCAGGTGAAGAGAAACTGAAATAAACCTGAAATTTGCCACATGGCTCCATCATAATCTCATCAAGATGGTTAAAATCGATTGCAAAATTTTACACAGAGAAGACTAAAAAGCAGAAAATAATTATTTAAATAAAATAAAAGTTTTAATATACCACGTTTTTAAAACGGACTAAAAAGTAAAAAATAATTTCTTCTAGCCCCATACAGATTTAAACCGAAAAACGTGGGGCTCATGCAATATTTAATAGTAAGGCGTGTAAGGAGTAACTGTCGTTGAGAAAACTCACACAACAGTTCATATAATTTCCATTGCAAAAAAATTGTTAGTGACTAAAATAAACTACTTATGCATCAATTATCTATTGCACGCGCCCCACGTTTTTCGTTTTAAATCTGTATGGGGCTAGAAGAAATTATTTTTTACTTTTTAGTCCGTTTTAAAAACGTGGTATATTAAAATTTTTATTTTATTTAAATAATTTCTTGGAATCGAGAGAGGGTAGTTGGAAGGCCGAGAAGACGGGCAGAACTTGGTACTTCGAAGGACGCGACGCTGAGGTGAGACGATTCTATCGCCGCGAATATCGATATGTCGATTTTTTAATAAATCGAGATCGAAAAATCGATTTTTTTTTTCGATAAATCGAAAATCGGCACAGCCCTAACGGCGACTCCCCCTCCGACTCGCCGCCACTGAATGAAAATATTAGATGTGCAACTTTATGCAGCATTTCTGAAATGTGTGCGTTTAATGGACACTTATAAACCGATTTCTAGAAGCGATGGTCTGTTATGTGTAATGAGTTTTGATTGAACTTTACTTATAAGAAATAACACAGACTTTATTATGAACAATGCACTTACATTGAAGGGTAACGTACTCCATGCATGTGATACAAAGAAGACCTATTAACCAGCTTACTAATGTGAAGAGCATAACAGAATAAATTCTTGCTCATGTGATACACATAAAATGCGCCGCGCCAGTGTAATTTTAGAACCCATTGCACGTCTTGCATTTGCTGCTACCTCTTAGCGCAGCGTAGTCAAAAGAAGAAAGCGGAAAAAATGAATGACCGGCCTCGACAATTAGCACTGGCTCTGAGCCCGGAAGCATAATACCTACCATTATGAGCGGCACATACCACAACCCCAACATTACAGGGGGACGGTCCATTCTCAGCGATGGGCCCAGAGAGTAATTACTCTCTGGGCCCATCAGAGCCCCATTACAGTACCCACCAGGGAAGCGAGAACCCGCTTACTTATCCGACTGCTTCTCATTCCCATATTTGAGCCCCTTCTGTGTTGATTTAGCACAGCGTGAGACGTCTTTCTTCACCTGTTATAAACCTAACTAAACATCATCTTTTTGCACCAAATGTATCCTTTGACGAAACAAACAAAACTTCGTCGTCGTGTTGTGAATCTATTCATTATAAATTTTTCTCAGATATTTGTTATGTTGATTATATGCTCCAACGTGTACAAAAGACTATCGTGCTGCACTGAAATCCGAATTATTCTTACAAAAAAAAATCAAAACGAACTATTAGGTTTCTTATAGAGCTCTGCAAATTAATTGTCTTTAGAGAAAAAATAAATAGTAAATTAGAAAATCGTGCAAAAGATGGATGAACAGTTTTCTTATCAACTTGGTGGATTTGTCTCATTTAGCTGCTTTTACTAAGTTTTTTTTTTTTTTAATACGTATATAAACATTTACAATTTCGAATAATGTTCTCGTATCAACAGTCCTTTACCCACAGATGCATCTGCGATTTTCAACGCTGGTTTTCTCTCGTATTTAAATAAAATAAATGTTTGAGCGGATTCTATGGCTTTCTGCATTACGATTTCTGATGAATAAAGGCCATCTACCCGCACTTTTCATAAACTTTTATTCAACTTCTTTTATGTTGGTAAAGAGGGAATTTTGTAATCAGTTTTTCATTCACTTTCTGATGTGCCTGAGTTCTAAAATTTTGCTTAGGGCTTTTCTCTCAATGGCAATACAAAATTCTGTGGAATTTAATTGTCAGTGTTTCAATCAATTTAATTAAATTTAATTTATTATTAAGATTTTTAAAAATGATGACTTAATTGGTGACAATTATAATTACGAAATAAATTAACTATTAAAAATTAAAAAATAATCATTAGTTACTGTTAAATATTTTTTAAACGCGCTTTACTTAATGTACTAAAAAAATATAAATAATTATTTTCTCAAAAATTCGGAAGTCGAAACAAAAAGCTCAAAAAGCTGAAAGCAGTGCAATAAAGAAATTAAGCCAGAATGAATATCATAAAAAAAAAGAAACTTTCTGAACATTTATTATAATTTAAGATATGTTTTGAATGTCATTAAAATTGCAATGTACTTGGCATATTTCTGTGAGAATCTCACACTTTTACATTTTTTTTTTGTTGTTGTTGTTGTTTGATTGTCTCAAGATTGTTGATTAAAAATTATTTTCTACTTTTTAGCACACTAGTAAAAAAGCATTTTTCTTTTAAAAATCTCATTAAGTTAATAAGTATTATTTTCTACCAGCAAAAAGCTCTGGAGATAGATTGAAATTGCTGCATTTGTAAAAATTGAGAAAAGGAGGTAATTTTTCGAATTCTGAAAAGCAAAGATCAGAAGAATATATCAACTTCTTTACACGCTCTGTTCTACATTTTTTGTGTGTGGGTTATCCCCCCCCCCTCCTCCCTTGACCCTGAACGGTGAGTCTAATGGAAAATAGGCATTGGCTCCATTGTCATTCTACAAGAAGGTAAAAATAAAATAAAAACTAAACCTGTGTGATTCTTACAGACATCTCTGAAACCAGTCAATTTTTGCCAAGAGGAGAGTTTTACGAGTTAGCCTTTGACCACGCATTCTGTATTCTTATCTCTACAAAGGCACGGTTATAGTTAATGACAATCATTCTTGTCTCATTCGTTTGCCTAATGAAACACACCGAAGACAGCAGCACAAAAGAAGATTTTAAGAAAAGGGGAAAGAAATTGTTCGACAGAGAATGCACGGGCAAGATAAGGCCGAGCCATTTTGACTCGCAGCGGGAACTGTTTGAAAAATTGCCTCCTTTTCGTTCCATTCGATAGGAAAACGCAGTTTCTCTTCCTTGACATGAGACCAAACGATTTTAACAAGTTGCCATCCATTCTTGCTGCTATCTTAACTGATGCTCTTTATTGTTCTGCACCAGCCACGTTTTTGACCGACACGAGAACTTTACTTCTTTCTTTACTTTATTTTCCACCGTGCAATTTTTTATTATATTTTTCTCCTTTAAAGAACGAATATCCATTGTGTTTTTCCTTAGTTATTCTGAATGAAAGCACAATATAACAAGCAGGAATGTTTTTTTTTTTTTGTTTTTTTACAAAAAATGTTGAAAAAGAAAAAGGGAGACAATTATATGTTCTAGAAAAAGCTCCAAAACTTCAAGAATTTATTCTCTTTATTTCAAAATACTTTTATGGAGTGTATTTAGAGCTGTTTTCGTTTTTCGCCACTATACGAATCGTTTTAATATTCTTTATTGAGATCGATTCTGGTGTTGCGCCATGTGAAATTTAATTATGTTTAGTCTGAAACATTGCACTGCAGCATGGTAATTGACATAATATTACAACATTTGCAATTCATTAATAAATTGCTTTACGCAAGAATCCTTCTAATTTAAACAATTCTGAGTCGTATCCAGTTTTTCCAGACTAGAACTCTCGATCCTTGTGAAAAAAAGATAATGCAATAAAGGTGCAAGTATTAAGAGCTTTTTTTATTTAACAAAAAGAAAAAAATTAAATCGTTTTAAATATTTTCTTTTATAAAATCGACTTTTAATTTTAGTATGAGGAAATTAGCTTGGATGCGCAGTATTTAGTCAACATATTATAAATATCATATAATTCGACATAAGAAATGTGATCAAAGAGTATAGAGACTGATGCTCTACCCTCGAAGCTAAAACAAGCAGAGTATATAAGGTTGTAACTTCCGCCATTTCTGTATACTAGAGCTTTGAAAAATGCATGTACTATACTGTTGTCGCATCTGATAAGGCAGAGAAAAATGAGATGAAGACTGCGCTTGATCTCTTTGAATGCTCCATCCCCTTGAATTATAGCCGTAAGCCCACGATTCATCCCCTGTTACAATCATTTTCAAGAAGTTTTCCTCATTTTCAGTTCTTTCAAGGAAATCGAGAGGAGCTGAAAGTCGGTCTTCTTTTTGGTTTGCAGAGAGGAGATTCGACATAAACTTATCAAACTCACGTCTCATATCCAAATCTTTTGTCAGATTGCTGCACTCTTCAAATGAGTCACGAATAATGATTTGATGATTTGTTATACTCAGCTGAACGCACATGTTGGATTTTTGGCATTTTTCTAGGTTTTGGAAGTCAGCATTTTTGACAGTTTCCCCGTTATGTTGGAAATATTTGAACAATTCATAAACTCTTGTGCGGCTACTACAGTCTTTCCCATAAACTTTCTTCAACTTTGCATAAATCTCACCACAGGTATCGCCAAGCTTTTGGAAAAATTTGATTCAGATTCTCTGCTCAACTTTCTTTGCCATAAAAAAGTGTGACGACAGCACAGTACATACATTTTTCAAAGTACTACTGCAAAGAAATGTCGGGAGCTAGACCTTGTAACTTGAGCATGAGCGGGTTTAAAATCAATATCTGCCAAATGTCTTCGGTGTCCGCGAGTTCAGGGCACCAGTCCCGATACTTTGTGATAACACCTCGAATAACGGCGGCATGTTGCTCAATGGAGCATAAACCAGATCTAAAACTTTTCCAAGAAATCAAAGCAAGGCAAGTCGCTCACTATTTGTGCTGGATTTTTCATTACTCTTTTCCTCATAATGACGATTTTATAATCTCCGTATCAAAAATGTCCCCACTAATATTTTTCAGATGTAGTGATGGGATGGCAAGAAGAATATCGATGGCCTGGACACCAGTCTTGGGGTCACCACGAAGGCCAATGATTTCCGCTTTTATTTCATGTTAAACATAAAATAGATTTTAAAAAGCAGTTTTTAATTAACGAATAATTACTACAGGCATCCTACTGTAAGAACTACATTGGTCTTCAAAAGTCAAAGTGAAAGGGTAAGTTTATTTTTATGAAGGCTGTTATTCAGCCCGAAGGCTAATATTTTTAAATCAATCTTATTAGCGTTTTTATGGTTGTGTTGGGTTTTCCTTTTTCTTTTAAAATATGCTTATTAGATGCTACTGATCTCTTTTGTTTTTTATTGGGAAATTTTGGGCTAAGAGAAGCTATATTTGGCGTAATGCAAGCTTCTTACAGAAAAATTTCGCAAATATTTTGAATCCATTTCGAATATAGTCCTTTGCCCTTGATAAAGTGGACTAGAATGGATTCCTTGTTTGTTTAATTCGATTCTCTCAGAGTATTTTTTTTTTTAGTTTTTTTGCTTTCTTTGAATGATTTTGATTTCCATTGGTTTTTTGTATGCTGCTGTGCACTATTTAAACATTGTCTAAATTTTATTGTTTAAATTTTGTTATTTCTGTTTATAGTTTAAGTTAAATTTATTTTTTCTACTTTTTCTAGCTGAATGTTTTTAAGCTCTATAATTGATGAAAGTTGTTTATGAACCATCGCACTTTTTTCCGGATTTAAGCAAAGTCATGATGTGAGATTTAAAAAATTGAAATACTTCATTCAAATATGATTGAGTTTCTAATTAAAATTGGAATTTAAATGGATTTCGCTTTTGAGGAATAATTTACAATGTTTTTAAATTCATAATTGTAATATTCAATACTTTTGAAAAATTTACTCGTCATAAATATTTTACTTCAGAAAAAGCAATAAAAAATACATGAAGTTCCTCTGAACTAAAAATAACTAAAGTTTACTTAAGATCGTCGATGTGCCAAGAGAGATTGAGTAATTTAGGTTTAATTGCAATAGCGAAAAATTTGTCAGGAGAAATTAACTTAGGTTACATTTTTGACGAACTTGCAAGCAAGAAAGTGAGGAGAGTGGAATTTTAATTTAATATTTTATTTAATGGAACAATTGCCTGTAACGTTTACTTTTCAAATTCTTTCACTATGTACGCATATTCCTATGTATATTTATCTATGTATATATTTATATTTCGTTTTCTTATTAATATCTTTTACAGATACGATGTGAAGAAATACACTTTTGCTAACTTTTTTCTCTTTTTTTTGCGTCTTTTGTCTTTTTTGTTTGTCTTTTTCAAGAAAATGAAGCCTATAATCGACGCTTGCTTTAGATTAAGAATTTTACTGATTAATTAATTAAACTTGTCGCCGATTCGTTAAATACGTCAGTCAGTTTTTTTTCTATCTGCCAATTAATTTTCTTTCACTTATTTTCACATTAAAGAAATTGCGAACATTTTTAATTTTAAATGCTCTGGTTTAGAAAACGATTGAAGGTATTATAGAGTGAGGGGGCGGCTGGAATTAAATGGCGCGATGGCGACTGCGCATCTGGAAACGGGCCTGCTGGAGCACCCTGGTCTGCAAGCTAATTTGAAAAACACAGAGAATAAAATAAATTAAAAAAATTTGATGTAAGCTTTTATTCAAAATGCACTTTAAATGAGAAAATGTTTTTACACATTAAAATTTCGTTAAAATGAACTCATAAGTAAAAAATAATTTTTTTGATTACAATAAAATGCATGGTTCGAATAAAAGCGTGGGCGCCTTATATAGCACCTTATATTTTGTGTATATTTTCTTAAACAAATGGAATATTCCTAGAAGGTAAAGGCGCCCACGCTTTTATTCGAACCATGTATTTTATTGTAATCAGAAAAAATATTTTTTACTTTTGAGTTCATTTTGACGAAATTATAATGTTTAACGTATTTACTCATTTAAAGTGCATTTTGAATAAAAGCTTATACATTAATTTTTATTTATTTATTTTATTTTCTACTTTTAGTGACGGTTGACACGAATACATACGACATGTGTTACCAAATTCAATTATTGAATTCTCCAATATAAAACACATATTAAAATTATTATATGCATATGTACAATTGCATTTTTAAAATGGTTTAATGACATTAACTTTCTGCAATATAAATCCGTAATATATTACGTGCTAACTTATAATTATTATCAACAATGTCATAGAAAAAAAGAGAATCGATCTACACAACTTTCTCTTTTTGCTTTGAGTGCGAAATGTTTGGCGACCACGAAGAAAAAAAAAATCCACTTCTGGTTGTTGGCGAATTCTAATAGAAAGTAAACCCAAGACGCGTAGAAACACGAACTACGTCATTTATTGGTGCAGAACCAGGTGTTGATACAACCCTACGCAACGTGAGGTTACCAACTTCCAAACTTTATCGCCCAAATATAAGCCTAAAATTTTAATATCATTTTATTAGGTTTAAAATAGGTGCAGATTGCAAATTTTATTTGCATAATATTGTATTGTCTCCGGAAACCCGCCACTGTGCTAAATTTCAAAGCTGTAGCTCGATTGAAAGTGGGTAAGAAATCGATCTCAAGATTTGAGGACTAGACACTCAAGTTGAATAAAAGCATATAAAAAAATCCTAATAATAATGTTCTGAAATTTAAGCAATACTTGATTTTAATTTGAATAACATCCAATACACGGCTCTAGCAAATTGTGCACGGCTTTAGTAATTGTGTATTGAAAGCACTAATATTAAATTATCCTGAAAATAATGCAATAATAGTAATACTAATAACCACGAGGCATCGGAGCCCCCAAAGTTGTGGGGCCGCCTACTTTGCCTATTTGATAATACTGCCCTATATACACAAACATCTTTGAGAACATGAAACAAGTAATGTTAAACAAAAGCGTATAAACGTCAAATCGTCGCTTAAAAAGCAACACTAACTATCTTATTTTTTTTAAAATTTCAAAGAGGAAGAAAAAAGTGAATTCTTCGGAACCAATAACGAATATTTCTGGCTTTTTTTTTTTTTTTTTTTTTTTTTTTTTTTTTTTGTCACATCTGGTAGGAACTGCGGTCTCGTGCACCTAATAGATGTGCAAAAAAATCATAAATATTCGCTATTGGTTGCGAAGAATTCACTTTTTTTCTTCCTCCTTGAAATTTAAAAAAGAACAAAAAAAATGAGATAGGTAGTAATGCTCGTTAAGCGATGAAATGCAATTCAAAATGAAGATTATCTATCCACACCAAGAATCGCACTATAGATAGAATTCATTACTTTCTTTCACAGAATCAATCAGCGGTGCGCTGCTGCAATACAGGCGAAATTTTGAATAATCAAAAACTCAGTTTATCCCAACAATCTTTTATCCAAGTTAATTTGGAATATCGGAATAACGAAAGCAGATAGAACTCCTTTTTTTCAAAGCGCTTGACTACCTTCTTGAAAGATACATGATGACTCATGCAGGGGCAGGCATTCTTAAAAAGCGGGGGGGGGGGGGATATGGGGAGGATCGTCTGAGACTTCAAGACGTGTTTGCACTTGTCCGAGATTTCTGTGGTGTCGTCCACCCCACCATTGTTGAAGTCTTCTTCCCCTCGGCTACAGAATGCTCCCCCTAAAGACTATTTTGCACCACAATCTGCTGAATGGGAGATTTACTATATGGCTGTTGCATGCTTCAGTGGAGGCTCTCAAAGGTAATAGTGGTGGAAAGGGGATAGGAAAATCCTCAATAACAGAAGAAAAAATAGTTTCTCTGACGTGGAGACAGAACATTTCTAAAGCCTTTGAGTAAAGATTAGTTAGAAAAGATGAAAATACTCAGATATGCATATAAAATGTATTGCTATCATTTCTAAAATGTGTCTTTCTAAATGTAAGAGATATAGAGGTATTTGTAAACCTAAGTACTAATATAGTGGAACTGTGTGCACATACAGTATTCATAGGGGTGAATCCAGTAACGTGAACCTGTGAGTGCACACGAGTTAAATGAATCTGAATATGAAAATAATTGGCAATGGTAAAAGTTTTAAAGAAAGTTTTAAGTATTTTGAAACAAAAACTACATTACGGTATGGACTTGTTCTATTTATTTTTTTTTCCAAAATAAAAAAGGATGCGTGCAAGAGAATATTTAGAAATGGCCTTCCGAATTGTAAAGGTTTTGAATCTATTTTTTATATTTTTGTTTCGCTTTTATTATTAAAAATTAATAACCTGAATATATATTACGTTCCTATTTGAAAAAATTATTAATTTATTTAATTATTTTGCTTGTAATCACTTTTACGCATATTTGATTTATATACAAATAAATCTCTCTTAAATTATCTTTTACTTGATAATCCTAATACTTTCAGTTTCTGTTCGAAGACTATTTTATAATTATCAAATCCTTTTTTATCAGTTTTCTGCTGTATCATTTGGGTTGTAGGGTACAATATTTATTTTGGGGGATAAATTGAACAATTTTTAACTGCTTTAATGCCTTTTTATTTTGTATTCTGCAGTCCCGAAACAAGATTTTTTTTGTTGTACATTATATGGAATCAATTCACCTTCTCATAATATATGTAAAATGCGTCGCGACGATCTAAAATTGGGCAGCTCTGAAGGACATGACCCATTTGTGACCTACCCGCACAGATTCGGTTTTGATGTAGGTGTTCGTTGCATCTGCGGAGATAAAAGTGCAGTGGTGTAGTCGCGAAATAAGCAGTGCCGGGATGCATATTTACAAACCCTACCCTGATAGAACTGAGGCAGGAAATCGGACAATATGATTGACTCGCTTCGCCGAGAGCCAATGACGTCGTTCTTTGCTCTCGTGCGTGTACTTTTCATTAGTATAATTTCTTACAGTCTGTTTTATTTTTTATGATATTTTAAAAAATAATTTCATTTTTAAAAA
>BGPR01037232.1:0-13885 GCA_013235015.1 Araneus ventricosus
CTTATTTCTAACTACTTTCGTATAATTACTGAATATATTCAATGTCTACTCGGTACTAATGCGCCCATAGAAAGTATCTTTTTTTTTTTATGAATAAGTTGTGGACTAGCGATAAAACACAGTTGCAAGTGGTAATTCTTGCACACTGTTAATTGCCAAAGTAAATTTTATGAAAACCTGCCCAGAATTTCATTCTTATTTGAACCACCAAATATTCTTGAGCACAAATATATTTTTCAAAAAGATATAAGACCTCTTAAATTATTTATTTCCACGAGTTCATTCCGTTGTTTTCCTTAATAAATAAAAACTGAAGAAATATGCGTTTTCTTGAATACACATACTATTACCTAAAATTAGTCGATTCCCCGTTTTGAGGGAAAAAATAAATGGACACATTAAACTACACCCTTTTAGCACAAGATGTTCTACGATTATTACTACGAATCTTCACGATATTGCACGGCATGCAGAATATCGGAACAATGTCGTAGAGATATCGTACAATATCTTGTGCTAATAGGGAATAGGTGACATCAAAATTATTAAAAAAGAAAATAATAAACAAGTTTTAAAGCATCATTTCGGTTATTTTCTAGCCGCATTATAATTCACTTAAATTTTATTACCAAATTTGCATTTTCATATCACAAACTTCTTTTAATCAATCGAACTGAACTCATTTTATTTTGATCAGTAAAAAACAGAAACAAAAATGCAGTGCGACATCTTTTTTTTTCTTCTCATTTCTTACCCTATCGAATAAATTTTCGACTACCTTCCTAATGTCGAATTGGAGAAAAACCAAAACAATATGACAAAAGTCACGATGGTTCCCGCCATTTTATCCATTTCCGAAGCGGATTAGAATCTTCATTAATCAGAAGTCGGAAGACGTTTCCCTCATTAAAGTCAACAATGAAACATTTTTTTTCGGTCAATTCAAAAAGGCAACTCCGTTTCTTAATAAAAAAAGAATTATTGTTCTCTTTGATGAAAGATTCGTTATTCGTCTTTATTCTTTCTAGTCAATATTCTTTCTTTTTTTTCGCCTTAGGAAGACAGCTTGTTATTCTTTAGTTTGCTTCTAGAAGAAAAAAATGGGCTCTGTCTGAATTATTTATGTACTGTGATCTACATTGAGTCTTAGATGAGAATGTTTTATGAATAGACTGATATAAATATAAATTGGCCTATGAATATCATAACAAGAGTCTTCATCGTCAATCAGATTACAAGAAAGTTAAACTGATTACAAAAAGATACCACATATTGTGGGAGAAATTTAAGAATTTATCGCTGAATAATGTAAGAATTATTATTTCTTTGAAGTTTCAAGTTGCATTTTATGCACAAAGGATTAATTAATCTTGCAAATGAGTGACATTATTTTACTTTAATAAATAAACTTTAGTACACCATTTCGCGAAGATTTTTCCTCTTCTGTTTGTTTCCTTTTTGTGTTTTTCTCCTTTAAAAAAGCTACGCCTGAAATATACCTTCGCGCATTTTATTAGTTACTAAACTTTTTATTATTTTTTTTTTCTTGAACTAGCAGAACGTTATATTTTCTTACTTTGGCTTGAGTGTTAGTTTTTTCAAAAAATTGTTTTATGTTTTTTAGTTTTACAAGTTAAAAATCACAACTATACATCTTAAACAACCGAGCAGGGAAAATTCAATCTATACTTATAAAAGTCAATGTTTGCGTGTGTATTTGCGTGTGTGCGATGTCCAGACGAATCTATCGCACTTACAGCCATGAAATTTGGCACAGAGGTAGTCGTAATGGTGGCTCAATGCACCTCGAAGCCGGAATTTTAAAATTTAATCTAGAAAATTGTTTATTTGTGTTGCTTTGGGTCATTTTGGCACGTTTACGGATATAGTATCTTTTCTAATGATCGTTGAAAAACAATCGATGAACCATCGAATAGAATAAACAATTTGCGTTCTAATGAAGTTTGTTTTGAATTTCTAACGTAATTGACTGAATTTTGAGAAATTTTTAAATAATAGTCACTTTTATGGTAATTTTTTATAAGGATTTTTTCAAATTCTCGCATCTGACGTTCTAACAACTTTATAATTTTCATTTTTTTCAGCTTATAACTCGAACGTTTCTGTCGTATTTAAAACAAGAACCGTTATAATACCTTTCTCCGTTTTTTTAAAATTAATTGTTCCTTGATCAGTTCAAACAGTTTCTTTGCAAACCAGCTTTCTCAGCGAGACATACTCCGGAACAAGTTAACTTTCCCATCATGCATTGTTATAATCTCATTGGTTGGTGCGTGACTTTCTTCGCGGCAGGTGACGTCATATACTATCGCGTTCTTCTCGGAGAAGATACAGTAACTGAATGAATTCGATAATTATTTTCGGCAGTGTCTTATGATGTTTCTTTGTCTCGCATATTTCGCATGCTGGTTTGTCGCATTTATTAATATTGTCTTGGATTAACGTACTCTGTACTGTTTTCCTAAATTCAAATAATGCGTATCTTTTGTTTTTATTTTGTTTTCAAAACTTTTTCATGTTATTTGTGGGCAGAATTTTTTTTTTCCATTTTGTTGAAGTCAAGATAGCACGGGCAATGCCGTACGTAGTATCTTTTCTAATCGTTGAAAAACAATCAATGCACCATCGAATAGAACAAACAATTTTCGTTCTAGTGAAGTTTGTTTTGAATTTCCAACATAATTTACTGAATTTTGAGAAATTTTTAAATAATAGTCACTTTTATGATAATGTTTGATAAGGATTTCCTGAAATTCTCGCATCTGACGTTCTAACAACTCTATAATTTACATTTTTTTCAGCTTATAGCTGAAACGTTTCTGTCTGATTTTAAACAAGAACGGTTAAAATATCTTATTCTGTTTTTTTTAACTAATTTTTCCCTGGATAGTTCAAACAGTTTTTTGCTAGAGAGATTTGAAAGCGAGGGTTTCTCCGGACGATCCCAGAGTGCATTGTTACTTCCTCGCAGGAGGTAACGTAAAATGCTTTCATTCCCAGCCTGCATTTCTACAATTCGATTCCTTCCGGTTACGTCATTACATTCCCGTCATTGTCGAGAGGGGAAATCAATAATTTGTGTCTTTTGTTTTGATTTTGTTTTCAAAACTTTTTCGAGTGATTGTGGGCATTTTTTCCCATTTTGTCGAAGTCCTAATTCCACGCGCAACGTCGTGCGCGTACTGCTAGTCATAATATAAATAAAAGTCATTGTGGCTATGGATGTGGGTATGTGGCTATGTTCCACATCTCCTCCTAAACCAATGGACTGTTATCAACCAAATTTTGCACACTTATTATTTAAGACAAGGGGAAGACACTTATGACTTTTCTAAGTCCAAAAGTTAATTAAACAGTTAGTTAATTAGAAATTAACCGAAACCGTTTTCCCGCCGCAACTTCGGAGCAAATTGTCCGACAAAAAATGTTTTTATACCATCTTAAAGTTCAAAATTTTACCTTTTCAGTAATACAAATGTTATGTCTGTGATATTTTTCCTTCACTTTTTATTAATTTTTTAAAGTTTAATAATTGTTAATTACGTGCAGACGATTTTGAAATAGCGCAAATTTATAGCTACTCCGTTGCTAAGCGACGGTTAGACTTTGAACTAATTGATTACCTTTATTTCTGAAATTTTTGCTTATTTTTATAAATATGTTTTATATAAGAAGAGAGTCATCCGTCAACTTTTAAAAGCCCAAAATCTTATTAAAATTTCAGTTAATTGGAAATTAAGCAAGATTTTGGCATTTTCCGTGATATTTTTCGAAAATATATATTATGACACAAAAACTATTTTTACACATAATAAAAGTTTAAAAAATTAGCTTTTCATGTCACAAGTTTCATTTCCGTTCAATTCGTTGCCCTCATTTTAATAATTTTTCAAAAATTAAATTGTGAATTAAATTTACAATTTATGACACTTTTTTTTATTGGTGAAGAACAAGAATGCATAAGAACTGTTGCTAGATCACATTAGAAGAATTTTGGATAAAGACGAATTTTATTATTTTTTTATTCATATTTATTTTAAAGCTTTTATCAATGAAAAATTTACTAAGTAATTGTTCCAAAACATCCGTTAAAATCTTGCTTATACTGCAAGATTTATGAACAAAATTTGAAATACCAATGCAATAAATACTAATAACTTATGGAAAAAATTAGCTATCGGTGGTTTTAAAAATCGTCTGGTTCAACTGATATTCTCATTTTAATTAAAAAACATTTCGGACGATAAAAGAATTTTAGGTATTGTAATTTTCATAACAAAAGTCGTTTTTTACATCAAAAATATTAGACATGAAAGTAATTTAATCTCGGGCATAACAGCTAGTACATTAAGAAATCTTCTGAATATAAGCATTTCAAACTGACAGCTAAAATTATTAAATATGTTTGATGTGAATATGCTCCATTAAACCATGATTATTAAGAAATCATTAATATTTAAAAACTTTTATTTTATGCTTAACAACAGCTTTAAATATTATTTTCACGTTTTTGTAAAAAAAAATCATTTGGTATTTCTTCTTTCAGATGTTCATCTAAAAATTTATTTGGAATGCTGTCTAAGAGTTATAAAATGAAAAAAAAAACCGTGTTTGTTATACTGAAGGTAATATAAAAGTTTATTCTTTTGTAAATAATTTTCATTAAAGTAATAGTTTTGATGTAAATATACAAATTATGTTACGAGTTTTTAATTGAATCTACTTCGTATATATTTAAAGCATGGAGATTGATAAGTGCGTCCATTTACTAATTCAACGTTTAGAAAATTGGATATTTTCTTAAGATGCTTTAACAATGATAGTCTCTTTTGAAGGATAAGAAAACATTCTTTTAAGTAGAAACGTTATAATGACTACTCTGACAATAACTGTTCTTTCATATCTTATTCAATTCATCTGCAATTAATCATCTGTTACTGAATCTGCTGTGCCAAACAAACCCCTAACACAGAATCCTCACGCGAAGTTCAATATAACTGACGGATACACAAAAAAATTATTAGTATTTATTATTGGCTGTCATTTTTTTTATTTTCGGAAATAATAAAAATCAATAAGAACTCAATCGAGCGAAGTATTCTAAGACAAATCGGATTTGGTTAATTGAGTACATAAACGGTTTATTTTGAAAGTGGATCGAATAAGTAGAATATCTGTGATATTTAGCTGACAACTGCTTAGGGACCTAGTTTATACGTTTGTGTGTAAATATATAAAATCTGCAAAACTAATTTAAATTATGACTCTTTCATCTTTAATATATTAAAGCTGAAATTCTTATAATTATTATTGTAATTTAATTATTCCAAATTTGACTCTAACCATTAAATTATTGTTATAATTTTTAGTTTATAGTATTACAAAACTAGCGGGGGCCTAATGGTAGGGTCTTGGCTTCGGAGTGGGAGGGCTACAGGCTCGAAACCCGATTCCACCGAAGATCCGCCATGTCTGTGGGCTCAGGGAGCGCTAAATCTGACGCGGCTCAAACGTCCTTTCGCTGGTGTGGTGCAGAAGTTTGAAGAGGGAGGTGCCAGTTCTGGTGTCGTCCTCGTCATCTGACCTAACACCACTCTGAACCTCCGATACCTATGACCACTAGCTGCAGATTACATAATGCGAAGACACATGTGCAGAATAATTTCTTATTACAAATGCGGAATACATATAACAGAGATTTACTGATCTTTTTCAGCAACAAACCATTATTCGAGCTTTGCATTCAAAATAATCATTTTCGAAGACATACTTCTTGATAACTGAATTGTCATCAATTTATTCTATTTGAGTAATCGTTTCTTTTTATCTGTAAAAGATATTGATTCATTATATATTTTGCTACTTCAGATACGAATAGAAATTTGAAACCATGTAGATATCTTAACCATAAGATATCTTTAAAATTAATCCACATACTCATCGAAAAGTTGAAGCACAATTGTACTGATTGAATACAGATAAATTAATTGAATGAGTAAAACGAAGAAGAAAAATCAAGAAAATATGTTAACTCGAAAATTAAGTTAATAGAATACTAAAAAGTATAAGAATACATCTATAGATAATTTCCAAAAAGAACAGTATATGATTCTTTTAAAATTATTGAATGAGGTACAGGAATTGAAGCAAGAACATTACCAATATGAAGTAAGACATCTTTTAAGCTTCTCTTACTAAAATCAATAGTTTCTACTGATATATTCTTGAATACCTGGTAAATTATTATTATTATTTTTTACATGAAAACGTCTTTTCGCTCGTTACAGTGATAGTCGGTTGAACTTTCTTGTGTGACAAAATACCGTCAGATTTGAATGATATCAACGAGACTAATAATACGAAAAGAATTGTTGACCTCACAACGGATAGATCATATGTGTAAGAGCTTGTCACATAGTATTTGTTTTGCCTGCGACGTCATCGTACCATTCTGACCGCATGCGCGTGATTGTTATGTATTAGTTTTATGTAAGGTTATGAAGTGTAGCGTATAAACACTTTTAGCTAGGAGGTTGATTATGGTGTCATTTTAAAGAGCTTGAGGAGTATTACTAGGACCCAAAGTGATACAAAAAAATATTTATCAGAATATAAGTAAAAATCTTTATTAAATTGAAAATTTAAAACTCCGCATTTTTTTTATTATAACATGCAGAGTTTTCTTTCGAATTGTATGAAACTTACAGAATACTTGACAATACGGAAAAGAAACATTGTATTAAAATTTGAATTCAAAAATTTAAATATTACGGGAATATGAGGCTGTGTAGTAAATAATATTTTACTGCGCATACGCGAAATGTAGTTCTATATACTGTCAACAGATGGGGCCATCAAAAGCTACTCTAAATAAAACATAAAAAAGGCGTAGTTCGGGTCCGGCGACGTATATTTTTCTTGCAAACGTCGGGATAAATTCATGAAAGAAGTATTTCGTATTAATATGTAATTTAATTATCAATCTCTTTAATACAATATTTACACAGAGTAGTATAATGGTTACAGAATAGATGAATCACAAGTTTATCGCGTGTAGCAAGGGTCTGTGGTAGATTGTGATTTATGTATTCTGTAACCATCATACTACTCTGTGTAAATATTATATTAAAGAGACTGATAATTAAATTACATATTAGTACGAAATACTTGTTTTATGATTTTATCCCGATGTTTTCACGAAAAATCTACGGCGCGGACCCGAACTGCTTTTCTTATGTTTTGCAACGTTATCCTCACTTTTTTTTTCGATTTCTGTATCAGAAAAATGTTATTCCTGTGGCAAATAAATTTTTATTTTTAAGTCGCGATTCTAAAACTTGATCACTTTCTACTGAAAGATTTAAATTGGATACTAATTATTTAACTCACTTCGTGTAAATTGTTCTGCTTCAATAATAGTTTCTGGGCTTACGTAGAAGTACTGTTTTATTTTTATAGTTTTACTTCTTTTAGTGTAGTTTTGTATTTTACATTTGTTACTTTTTTTTAAAACCCACACCGGTCCGGCCTACCCAAAAGGGTGTAAAGCCTTTAGCCGACCGGTGGGGAAATATAAAAGCGATACAAAAATAGCAATATGACATGACACACAAAATCATCACAATCACATCACAGAACATTTACAAAAAAGGGACAACAACAAAATAAATAAAGTAACCTAAAACATACACTGAGTAGATATTAAACTTGGAGAGAACCATAAATTAATTGAATTCTGTTTGATTTTTATCACCAGATCTGCAACCAAAATTAAAAATATTCAAAACACTCAAAAAGAGGGGCCCCCAGTATGCATCCAAATGAGCAAAGCACAAGCTCAGTACAAGACACCAGCAAAAAGAAGGAGGTAATAATTTAAAATATATATATATATCATTAAAAAAACCCACAAAAGAGCATCAAAAACAGACCCCGTGGTCTCTCACCAGTCTAGAAAACAATAAAATCCATCTAAGTACACGTCACTCAAACAATAAAAATACAAGAACAGAAATAGCAAACCCCCCAAAAACAGAAAACGAAAACCAGGGCCCCCCCCCGGGCCCCCCCCCCCCCCAAGAGCGAATGCCCAGCAAAATGTAGGACACTAAAACATTCCAAAAAGTCCAGGATTAACCTAAAAACAAGATAATTAGTTAAAATTAACCACGTAAATAAAGTGTTCAAAACATAGGGTAGGGCGCAGGGACAACCAACCCACTTAAATTTAGTGGTGTTGAGGTAAAAGAGTAAAGATATCTTAAAATAATTTAAAGGCAATTTCACTCCGAGGTCGTTAATGAATCACAAATGTTGTTGCTAATAGTATATGTTTTCATTAATTTATTTATTGCAATTTTATTATGCATTACATTTATTACTGTCATTTTACCCAGATATTAAATTTAAATTCTAATAAAAATGAATTTTATTCAATAATATTTAACGTTAATTTTATGAAATACCCCCCTATCTCCATTTTGTTTTGTGAAAAATCGGTGGGTGATGGAAAAAACAAATGTCATTTTAGTGATCAGCATGTCCGATTCAAGGTTACCTGAGAGTAGAGAGGTTAGGCTCACAGAGAGGGGATGCGTTGATTTCTGCATTGGAAACACGAGACCGCCCCAATGTTACCTAACGAAATAAGTATCAAGTTTGATACTTATTCGTTTGAGAGCTCTTTTAGCAAGATAAAAGTTTTTTTCTAAGATTTCTTGTTGAAACTTTGTTAAAGAGTCAAAATTAAAATTTTATTTCATTTTAGCTGCCTAAAATTAGAAATTACAAAGTAACAATAGTGTCCTGGAAGGTTATCTAACTTTGAAATTAAATTAAGTCCACATTTTTCGCATCTTAAAAATGGTCCTTAGCATTTGGCCACCAGTGTACATATAGCCAAACGGACAGTAAATACCTTTGATACAGTAAAGCCTGTCTATAAAGATATTGTATTGACCTAGCAAATAAATATCGTTTTAGACAGTTTGAGGATATGCGCATCCAATGTTTTTATGCATGTATTATGTACTAACATTTTATTGCACTTATTGATACATCTTACAAATAATTGCTGATATAAAGTTGCATTTCATAAACATACTAGCTAATATACCCGGCGTTGCTTGGGATGAAAATATGTTCAAGTCTATGAACATGTAAAAATTTAAACTTGAATAAACAGTGTTTCGCAGCAGTATCTTTCGTTCATTTTCGTTTGACTTCTCCCGTGTCGTCTGACCTGTCGGCCAGCACTTCCTTTTGTCTCCACACTTCGAACCACCTGGCATGAATCTAGCAATCGTTGACTGAAAAATCACATAATGTTTAGCAGCATCAACTTGCTTTAGTTCTTGATCGATTTCCGAAATTATTTGTAGCTTTTCTTCAAATGCCAATGTTTTACGCCGCGCCATTTTTGATTCAAGGCGTTAATACATCAAAAGCGAATTTCAAGGAACAAGTGGTCAGTCTGAAGTGATGAATGCCAATGAACAGGTTAGTGCCCACTAGGAGTTGGAGGCAACAAACACCTGTACACATTCCAGTCGCTACCCTAGGATCCCCCTGATACAACATGCTCCGGTTTCTAGCCCCATTCCCCTGATTCTCCTGCTATCTGACATTCTTGACTATTGTTTTCCAAGAAAGAAAAAATCGGGTTTCTCCTGTACCAGCTTTCCAAAGAGGGAAAATTATCGTTATAGATAGGCGAGTCTAAAAAGTGATTATCGTTGTAGGCAGATTGAAAATACATTGGGTAAATAGGAATTCCACAGGGAGCAATGAAAATATCGTTGTAGGCAGATTTATCGTTATACACAGGTTCCAATGGATTTCCGTTTCGATGGCTATCACTCAAGTAGTTTCCAACAATCGTTTTCGTAGAATACGAGAAAGAAGTCTATAGAAATTTTTAGACAATAATATTCCACTTTAGTTTACAGCAGTGGTGCGCAAACTAAAGAAAGGTCGCTCAAAGAAATTTATTCAACCACAAAAAGTATAAGGCTTTTCTTCAAAATTGTGGTCGCGACCCCCAGACGTTTCGCGAAAATGTTTGCACAAAGTGAGGGGTCGGAAATGAAAATAGTTTGCGCAGCAATGGTTTAGAGTCCCTCTGTAACTGACTAATTTTTTGATCCATCATTTCATTTGATGTCAAAAATAATGTTGTAACAACTTTTGGTTTCAGAACTATATTTATTTACAGAGAAACCAAGCAATTCAGATTTTATCATCAATCGCTCTCGCTGAAGTGCTGAGAGAAAATTCAAGCATTTGCATCATTAAAGATATATTTTCTTTTGCATCTACAAATCCAGATTTTCCGAATATCTGGATTTTTCGCAAATCAGTGAAAAAAAGTTTTTTGCTACTCGAATGCGTCGAACATCCGACAGCAGCACAATCAGGGATTGCATTAGCTTTAAAATCTTTCCGAAACTACAGTGGAGTCTCCCTATAACGAAATCGCTTGGTTCCAATTAAAAAATTCGTTATAGATAAAATTTCGTTATACGGACTTATTTAAGTAAATGTTCCAAACTTTTCAATGGGTGCGATAAGTTCAAATGTATTTAATTAAGATTTTCAATTAAAAGGAAGTAATATATATTATAAATTTGTTAAAATTATATTAATTTTTATTGTATAAATAAAATGCTCAAAAGTTAAGACAATTCACCAATTTAGAGAATAATTTGTATTAGTATGTACTTATGTTTTTTTATTTGAAAAATTTCGTTATTTCACATTTCTTTGCATTTCGTGATGTTAAATTTTTAGAAACATTTTCACATTTTAAGAGTGGGTGGTTCCAGAAACAGGCACGTGAGAGCGAATTGGTTGCACAGAAATGATCAACTTTCTTCAAAAATCACAAAAATCGAAGAGATAAAGGTCTAAAAAAATTCGTTATAGGGAGACAACCACTTCGTTATATGGAGAATATTTTGAATGTTATTTAACATTCCGGTTAAAAATTTCGGTATAGGGAGAAATTCGCTGTAGAGAGACTTCGTTGTAGGGAGACTACTGTATAACATTTTTCTCTGGAAAGAGCCGGGTTTTTTACGAACCAGAGGAAAGATCAAAAACCTCCCCTCAGCAATCAAGCAACTTTCTTAGATCTGAATCACACGAGAAGTATTTATAATAAAACTGAATTTCCCGCCTTTTAATTTCGAATGTGAGGAGAGAAAAGAAACAGAGCAAAAACTCGACTCCAGGCTAGATATAAATAAGACAAAAATATCACATCATTTATTTTTATTCATCGGAAATTACTATTAGACAGTAAAAAAAAAAATAGTAAACAGTATGCTCAAAAAGCTAATCAATTACTGAGAATTTAAACAGAATGAGAAAAACCAGGAATCGTTTTAATTTAAAATATACCCGGAAATTATAAGCAATAAAAAGCTGTGTTGTGATGTAAAATGACAAGGATACTATAAACCAACCATTAATCGGGTATTTTTACCTTTTCTGTCAGACAGAATAAATTTATTTCTTTAATTCGAAACCATGTGGAATAGCGGAGAGTTTCGGAATAAGTCCCAAGAACACGTAATGCGCGGAAAGACGTGATCATCGAATCCGTGGCCCCTGATTTACTAAAAAAACATTTGATTTTTTGGAAGCCCCAGATTCGTGTTGTCCTGTGATGCAATACAGTAATCGCCTGCAGACTAGTCCCTAAACTGGTTGACCTTGACCGATGGTTTTGCCACTGTCACAGTGGTGCGCATGCGCAAACGGGTATAACGTTCCGTACGACGCAATGTGTTAGTTGTTTGTGTATCATTTCGGACGTAAGGAAATGCGTGAACTGAAAAAATACTGGTAAACTGAAATGTTAGGTTAATTAACACTTTTTGAATCGGGGTTATTGTTTTAAATCGTTCCTTTTAGTATAAGTATTGAATTAATATTTGAATTATTTTGCATCCAACAAAAATAATGTTAAATTTGTAATCTCACGATGCTTTGAAGACTAAAATTTCCTTTATTACATACAACTAAAGCAAATTAATTTTAAAATCTTTCAGGTTTTTTTTAAAAAAAGAAACCTCGGAACACATTAAAGATATATCTATAAATACGAACTAAGCAGAAATGGCGCTTTTGTTTTTGCAAAAATATTAAGTTTACTGCCCAGAAAATTATAAACAGAAATAATTTGATTATAAGAATCCATAATAAAATATTCAAAAAATTCCATAATTGCAATTTTACAAAGTATGAACAAGAAGTGTAATTCTCGGTTTTTTTTTTTTTTTTTTCAGTGTCTTCTAATGTTCTGTGAGTGAGATCCCGTGACAGACGAGTGTCGCAATGGACATTCTTTCTTAATCTACACTCAAAACGCAAAGGACTGGGTACCTTCACCAGAGTAAGTATTGATTATTAATAAAACACAGTGCATTGAGAAACTTTTTACTACCTTTTGAAATTTTTGCCGCTGCCAAAATGAATATACTGAAATAATGATTTTTTATACGGCGCAATTAGCATCAAAATTCCATGCGGTTCTTTTTATACATTCTTACATAACAACAGCGCAGAAAATAGGTTTGATATATTAAATATGTTCAATATACATTTCAATCCCAAGTCAAGAAAGCTGTTGGCTTTTTGAAATCTGTGAATTGCGCCCCCCCCCCAAGAGCATTGTTTTACCGAATCTGCATAAAATTTAATGCAACGGAAAAACGACTCCTAACATTAAACTAAAACTTTGTATAGCCGTATAAAATGGCCTTTCTTTACGTTAATTTCTTTTAAAAGTTATCATTGTTGTTATTCAAAAATTTTTAAATATTGTTTTTGATAAATTATCTAACATATTCAAAATAATTTTTAAATGAAAAGGACGTGTGAAAACTAGGTAGATTACTTTATACTTCTATAACAAAAAGATTTCAGGTTTATATATATATATATATATTATTTCTCAAGATATGAATAAAACTTCAAAATTTTATTTTAACATTAGAGCAGGGTGTCAGACTCGAATGCTATCACGGGCCAGATCTACGCTTATGCGGGGTACAATTTTTTTTGTAGTAACTAACATAGATTTATTTCGAAAACACAATATAAGAAAAGAACAAGGAAAATTGTAAAGTTGATGCTTTCATGCAAACTCCTGGCATCTCTTCTCTGCCACTAACTAGTCCTCAGAAATTAATTTCTAAATTGATCCAATAATTATGAATCTGATGGGAGACTTGTTTCCTATGATAAGCGAAAGTAATTTCTCTCGAACCGATAAATACTTCCAAACACGAAAACAATTTCATATCCCGATTTTAGAGTGTTTTCAAACCAGGCAGGCAAATACTTCTAAATTTTAGGCTTCCCAAAGTCACTGAATTTTGCTTTCAAATCTAAACAGCACTGGATCTCGTTTACCTCTATTTGCTTATCTGTGTGTTATCGACAGCTAAAATATTCGCTGCTATTGGTTGGAGAAATGGTGCGTCGATGTAATACGACTGATAATCGAACATTGGCGAATGGTGTGGATCTTTTTTCATAATTATGTTTGATTAGGATTTTTAATAATTAAGCTACGAAATTTTTGGTAAAAAGTTTATTACGTATTGTCATGTTTGGCGGGCCACGAGTTTGACATCCTTGCATTAGAGAGTCAAAATATTGTTAGCTCACAATTTCGAAATGAATTGACGCCCATGCATTAGAGAGTCAAAATATTGTTAGCTCACTATTTCGAAATGAATTGACGCCCTTGCATTAGAGAGTCAAAATATTGTTAGCTCACTATTTCGAAATGAATTGACGCCCTTGCATTAGAGAGTCAAAATATTGTTAGCTCACTATTTCGAAATGAATCGAC
>BGPR01037233.1:0-15206 GCA_013235015.1 Araneus ventricosus
TGGCCATTTGATGCTATGCAAAATTCGGCAAGTTTTGAAGTTACATTCAATTTCCTATTTTCGCTGTAAACTTAAGGGGGCGACATATATTTGGAAATCGTTTTCATCATGAAATAAAATCATTGCACCACTTTATTTTTTAAAAATTAAATATATAATCATTTAACTATATATACATTAACGGGGGTGGTAATATTACACTATTTATTTTTTACGCACCAAGTTTTGCCGTTTGTAAAATATAGACCATTATTTTTAAAATAACATTTAAAGTCGAAATAATTAAAAAAGTCTACTACCGACATTTAAAAGCAAGCAGAAAACTTCTCTATCTAAATGTGTATATGACCCCTTTTTTATTTAGAACACAAAATGTCGAATGTCTTCCGATATATTTATGGCATATTAACCAAAATTTATTTCTTGAGATATTTTTTCATGAGAAATTTATTTATGACATCAAAAATGGGTGTTGCTATTGAAAATTTTGAAGTTAGTGCAATTTTAAACATTTAGTTGACATCTTATGAAAATTGTAAACATGAAACCTTTTACTAAACCTTATTTCCTGAAAATCGGTATCTTTTGTTTTAATAGACGTTGAATGACAGCAAAATATTGGGAGGTGGTTCCTTTTTCTTCCGCGAATGTGCCTAATGGAGTAAAATAGTCAAATAACTGAAAATGGCATGTAACATCTAATTGCACGCTGTCGGAACCATCTTCAGTTACTTATTTATTCATTTGTTTTCAACATTAAAATGGAGTAGCACATTTTATGGAAAGCGCCGTCAACTATTATTAACCTTTGTATAAATTACGATAGTTTTCTCCATAGAGAACAATGGAGATAAATTAAAATAAATTGTTGCAAATCAAAAAAAATTCCAACAGAATGTTTTCACATTTCTTGGAAGACAGAGAAAGCCTATTTCCTTTAAATTGTGCAAATTTCAGGATTCTGTTACTTTCAGTTTCGACGCTGTGATTTTTCAATCGCTAGGAAACGAAACTGGATAATTTGCATGCGAGTGAATTTCAGAAAGGCACTAAATATATAAATTGCATTTGAACACGTCGTAGCTCGTCATCAACTGGCCTTGAACTATAAATATGATGTTTTATGCATCTTCATAAAAATACATCCACTGGTGTGAGATACGGAGATTTCGGACGGATCCCTCTCAATGCCACCTAGTCTTGCTAAATATATGTTAAGCAGAATTCAGAAAGAAAGGTCCTCTTATTACGAGAGTAATTTGGTAGGGCTCCATACTGTTGGAAGACCATTCTTCAGTTTCAAGCATCTCATGAATCCGTGTCATAAGGCATTCCTGTTGTATGTTCAAACAACCGTCACTACTGAAAAAAGCTACTAGAAGTTAAGCTATTTTAAAAGAAGGAAGGTCAAACTAACTCACAAGCTGACAAACTACCCTAATCGGTCAAAACTTGGTAAGATCAGATTTGGTTCCATTTTCAAACGAGTTCAATCATTTGAGGTGTAGTTGTAATTACGATAATTTTTTGATCCAGTATTTATGAAATGGTGTTGTTTAATGTGAAAATTACAAACTGATGTATAAGATGCGTAATTGATGTATAGAGCATAAAAAATATATTCAATTTGTGCTTGGCCTTTATCCATCGAAACACAGTCTACTGTTAACTTCATTCAATAATAATGAATCTCAATGAAATTATGAAAACAGAAAATACATTGTTTGAAAGATCCGATAAAGAAATATACGCCATTAGTATTCTTGATATTGAAAATGCACGGATTGTGAATTAATATTTATAAAAGATTTTTTTTGCATTTTCATGCAGCGACATAGGTCATAAAAATACATTCAACTTATACGTTATCTATCGAATACATCCTACTTTTTTTTACTATAATTATAATTAATAATAATCCACCGGGAGGGAGCGGAGCAGATGAGGTTTACGGTTATAGAAAACCCTCCCGAATTACAGAAAGGAGAAAAATTATTTAAATAAGACAATAATAATAATTAGCGTTAAGTAAACTTAAAAAGTCTGTAATGAATGGCTTAATTGCTGGTGACAGCGAGAAAAGTCTTTCTTAATGAATGATGATGTCGTGCCTTTGTTCATGTAAGATCTTCATAATATTCATGAGTAGTGCCAAGTATCTTTTGTATAACAAAAATTTCCCACCATGTCATTGGATCACTTTTATCACCTCGAACGCAAAAATCGTGTGAACATAATCCGAACCTGTGAAGATAGGTCATAAAGTGCCCATGTGCTATGATGAATTGATTTATTTTTTGATTGATTGAGGCTCGATTAATGTGAACTTGAGGTAAGAAAATCAAGGTTAGCCGTCCCTTTTCCGAAAGATTACATCTATCATGCAAGATTTTATAGGAACACTTTTTGAGACTTTTTAGGGCAAGAATTGGGGAGATCGATCTTGATGTTGAGAGTACCGTCATGACTAGCCTGTCTGGCTAACTGGTCCTTCATCTCGTTCCCTGGTACACCCGCAGAACCCAGCAGATGGCAACTTCGGTTGCTAAGGGGTTCCAAATGTTCACGATTCCCCGGGCAATAGTTAGAATGGCTGAAGAGCTTGCAGGGATGATTGACTATCTGTGGAAATAGTCCATTATTTCATAACATGATAATACATCACATTAAAATATTCAAAACGGACTAACGGTTAAAAGACTTGATGAAGAAATATAAGCCGTTACTATTCAAGGCATTGTAAAGATTTGAATTATGTCAATTTCATGCTCAGACTTCACGGCTAAAAATATATTTTCAAGGCAAAAAATATATTTTGTTGGAAATATATACTTCACTTGGTTAAAGGTTCTATCATCTTTAGATCATGAGGTATTATGAATTGATGTATCAGATCCATATTTGATATATAAAGTATAAAAAATATATTTAACCTGTGCTTGAGTTTTTTCTATCGAAATACATTATAATTTTGATCCTATTAATTTTATTCCATAATAATGCATCTAATTGGAATATTAAAAACAGACTAATGCATTCTTTGAAAGATTCGATACAGAAATATACGACATTAGTATTCGCGACATTGAAAAAGCATGAATGTTTCTAAAAGAGTTTTTATTCCTTTTCATGTGCAGACGTATAGTACTGTGGTTGGTATCCTTTTATATATGATGAGATTAAAGAGGCATTTTATAAAAAGGAAACGATGAAAGAATCTATTAAAGCTCTCGATACTCTCCAACAGGCAAATTATAGTTATATTAAAGTCACGTTTTGAAGCAATACGAGGGCTATGTTGAACGGATATCGTAATCCTGAACCCAGCGGACAGATGACGACGAGGACACCTAAGCTGGCACTCCTCACCGAAAATTCTGCACAACACCAACGTTGGGATATTTGACTACTATGTGTGATTTGACGTGCAACAGGTCCCATAGACGGTGGATCTTCTGTGGAAATGGGTTAGGAGCTCGGAACCCTCCTACCCCGAGGCCAAGACCTTACCGTGGCCCACCACGGCCTAATTATTGTATAGGACCAGGCTTAAGACAATGAGATAGTTCAATTAGTTTAACTGAAAACGCTGCTGAAATTCAGTTCGAAGCATAGATCTTTGCTTCGTTTTAAAAACTGTTATTATGCAAGTTAATGTGCACCACTTCACTCTATATTGTCTTGAAAATTCTATCTATTCTATATTTTCTTCTCTTTTTACATGAAAACAACAAAAAGTAATTTAACATCATGCACAATCTTTTTTTGAGTTTTCAGTTAACATAAAAGAATTAAATGAACTATATTATTCAATTCAGTATTGATTCAGTATTAAAATAGAACTGGAAAAATAACCTCAAATATTGGCGCGGTGCCACCTACATTGAGGAGATGTTTAACTTTTTCTTTCTTTTTTTCTGTCCTTATACAGCACATGACTTGTACTACATATTAGTGTTTTTTTTCATTTGGAGCTATAAAACCGTCTCTAAGGCACACCAATTAGGCGAACTTCATTTATAACGATTCTGTACTTTAAATAATTTTCTGTAAAAAAGTGAATTGGAAATAAATGTTTAATTTTCACTGTACCTAATTTTCTTGGGTTGAGATTATTTGAGGGACATCTAATCTTTGTTTTAATAAGTCTTTTTGCCATGCCTTTCACGATAACAATACACACCGTCTTTGTTGATACGTTCCTCCTTTGCAAAGCAATTGAAATTGACATTGGAGTTCATTCTCTTCAAACTGATTAGAGCTGAATTTCTTTGCTAAAACGAATCTGAAGAACCCTTTGCATCGAATGTCTTTCCAGGTTGATCTTCCTTTTTCTGTTCTTTCTCGCTTTTCCCTGTGACACTCTCTGCTTCCAATTTAATCAACATTTCACTTAAAAGTCCTTTTGTATAACAATCTAACAGCAGCGTCTCTTCGTATTCTTTTTCATATTCTAATTCTTGTTTATTTGCAAGTTTAAATTTGGTCTTAATAATATTCTAATATCATTAAGTGAGTTGAACTTTTATTGCTGATTGTGTTATAAATTAATATCTGGTCCTTTCTGTTAATATTAATCAAACCATCCACTTGGTCAGAGGTGTAAATGATATCTTTTCAGCAGATGAGTTTTCATTCTCCTTCAAATCATAAAGTAACATTTTATTCCCTTCTTTCATTGTAAATTTATCTTATCCTAGGAAATAGAGCTTTGAATATTACCCTATTTTTCTATTGAATAATGCAGCTATCAATTCTGGAAACTTTTTGACCTTACCTATTCTTTATTATAAACCTTTTATTATCATTTATTATATGACATTTATTTTACACTTTCTTTGTCGTAGGCTGAATAAGTATAAAGGATTAATTTTATGTATTTACTTTGTATCACCGGATTTTTGGAATTGACTTGAAAGATTTTAAAGGGCATATCAGGTTTTAAAGAGTATAGTAGGTGAAATATTAGGTATTTCTGAAGTACATGGTTATAAAATTTTAAATATGAAGGTAAGATAAACGTGCATGGGCAGTAATTAGTATCTAGGTTTTCGTAGTCATAAGTTTCTGATAACTTTCACTGTTCACAGAAGCTGAGTTTTCACCAGAAATCTCTTGATTATCCTTAAATGTTTGTACTATAGTGGACGCCGCTTGTAGCGATCACTTTGTCCAAAGTGATCACTTTCTCCGTATGATCAGTGAATCCATAAATATACAAGGATGGCAGAAAAACAGGCCACAGAACATTCATGGTTTGTTCTAACATCTTAACTGGATAAAGAAAATCGGCACAATGTGCGGAATTTAAAAAAAATCATATACATAATTATTCCTTTTAAGCTTTTTAAAGAATTATCAAGAATAACCTGTTTCTCTAAAAGCAATCGTTGAATACACCGTCTGTTCATATGAAAAAGCTCATCAAGAGATTCTGCACGGTATTGAATTGAAATACGAAGGGCTTGCAGAACTTCTTGGGCTGATGTTGCTCTTCTGGAATCATTTCAACGTCATTGTACTCATGTTCTGAGGCATCATCTGATTGAAACTAATCACTACAAGAGAAATGTCGATCACAAGAACAAGTGATTTTTCTATGTGTTCAGAAACCGGAGATAAGCTTCATTCAATTTTTATCAGTACAAACGGATTAATCGACTCATCCGTGATACTATTAAATTAAGGAAAGCAAAATTACATGTATATCATAACACACTAGATATTTTAACTTTCTTTTATTAACACATTCAGTACGTTCATCTTTGAATACTAGTTAAGTATAACGCAAATAGTTATGTAAATATTTATTTAAATATGCAAATACTTATGTATGTAATATTTTATGCATATGTAAATAATTGCGCATTATTTTCAGAGCTTTGTGCTTAAAAATTTATTCTGGCGAAAGTGTAAATTATGCAATATTTCCAGAGCTATCGTAATTTTTGCAGGAAAAAATCAGATTTTTTTTAAGATTCTTCCTTTTTCTCATTCTTTTGGAAAGATTAAGTTCTGCGGAACTTAATTGTTCCTTAATTAATAGGTCAGTAGAACTAAGTGTTTATCAATTATAAAACGTAGATCATTATTTTTAAGATGATATTTAGCCTACGAAATAAAATAAAATTCTGTCATAGACACTTAAAAGCAACCAGAAATGTTTTTCTAAATGTGGAGACGTTCTTTTCATATCGAGAATGCAAAATGTCGAATTTCTCTGGGCCTAATCTTATTATATTAATCAAAATTCATATCTTGTGGTATTTTTAACCTGAAATTTGTTTAATCAAAAAAGGGTGTTGCATTTGAAAATTTTGAAGTTCGTGCATTTCCTATACAATTTTGCTGTCTCGGAGGAAAAACTAGCTTCCAGCATTATTTTTCCATCGTTCATCTGAAGTTAAAACAAAAGTTGGCATTTATCAGGAAAAAAATGTCTAGTAAAAGTCCCATGCTTGAACTTTCTTAAAGGATCGTCTACATATTTATAATTGTACTATTTCCGAAATTTCGAATGGCAACACATATTTTTGTTGGTGGATTTCAAAACTCCTTCAAAGGTTATGCCAGGATACCAAATTTGGTTATTATAGCTGTAAACTCTTCGAAATTATATGCAAATGAAAATTCCTGCAAAATGGTACATTGTGCAACTTTTTAGATTGGATGAGCTACTCAGAATAATTCTAGGTGGATTATTTCTGTTTCTACCCGCGAACTCTACATTAAAGGGGTAGAAAGACAATCATTTAATTCTGCATTGACACATTTACAAAGTTTTACCACTATTTTAATTCAAACTTTTTGGGTATATATTTTTCCTTATAAAGCTTTTATAAATTTGAATGAAATTGCAAATTTCTTTAATTTAAAGCTTAGACATTTGTGTTTGAGCTGGTAAGTAAAAATTAAAGTTGAAGCTATTAATCTTTGAAGGGAAAAAGTAAAAAAAAAAAACATTTTTTTTCAATTTGAGGATCCAGCGGTATTTGTTAACTTAATAGGTGTATTTTTATGGACATAATAAGAAATAGGTTGAAGTTGTGCATTTTACCGTTAATATTTCAGAAATCTATTGCTCTTTCTTGGACAGTAAGGTATGTTACGGTTTCGATCTTAGAAATATTACATTTATCCTGCGTCTTAAAAATTTACAGCGTTTGAACCGCTTAAAAAATTAATCCAAGCTTTTATATAAGGAAACATTTTCTATTTTTTTATAACAGCCGTGGAAAAAAGCATAAAATCGAAAAAATACATATATCATATTTTTATAAAATGTAAAAATACTTCGTGATTTAAGGAAGTCAAAGGAAAAATATATCTAAGTTTAATTACAATATGTACTATTTTATGAGAAATTAGGAAAATTACTATACAGTTGTTATTTGAAAACTTATAAGTTCGATATGAGTTATTGTTTAGTATTTTATGTGGGGATTTCATTTTTCTTTCACATATTAATAATCGATTCATAGAACTAGACAAAAATTTAAAGGTATTCGGGTTCTATTTTAATCCGGTTTTATTCAGGTTTTTACATCAGAATTGTTTCTGTACTGTCGCCCATTCTTGTAAACATCTCGAACAGAATGTCCGAAATGTTTTCCATTGGAATCAGGTCGGGGTTCCTAGTTCAACATTGAAATGTTTTTACCTAGTTCGATCGACTTCGTAATGATCTTGTAGATTACAAAATACGCACAGTTGCATTGTCTTATTGAAATGCCCAATCTCCCGATGTAATCAAAAGAGCAACTGGTAACAAACTTTCTGCCAGCAAGTTTAGAAAGTTTTTTTCAGACTGAGATAACTCTGAATTCATTTTTTTTTTCAACAAAAACGGTTTCAGTTGCACCACAGGCTGCAAATAAGGCACAAACTATGGCAGATCTCTATCGGAATTGCCGTTTTGAATAAAGGCGATGTTCTGTATGCAGATCGTATCAGTAACAATTTAATCAGTTTTACTCACCTAATTAATTTTTTTTTCCATTCGGAAACACCACGTCATTTCAGTTGCTGCCAGCCATTAATTGTTTCTGGGCGAAATTTAAACGTGAATCGATATGCCATTTAAAATATGGAAGCTTTCCCTTTCAACGTCTTGTGCATAACTTTGGGATTTTTATGCAGCGCATTTCTAATTATTCGATTGGTATAGGTAAACATAATTTCTTCTTTAATTTACAAGGAAGACATTTTCTGCTTGCAGGTGAGCCTTCTGGGTTCTTCTCTCTTGCCTTGAAGAAATTATTTTTAACCTTCATGTTCACTGTTATGTGCCGTAGTCATCAGGTTTATATAGAAGACGGTTAATTACAGCCCTCAATCTGTCAATTTTTTGTGTAATTCCATCATGACTGTAACCAGCATCTTTGAAAGCTCTTATTTTTTCTTTTTCAGTTTCTAAAAAAGAGTAATCGTCTCAGAATGATATTAAAATACACAAAAATAAAACAATTCTTTATCCACAAAACTTGTATTTGTTTCTAGAATCAGAGATATATACTTTTTAAGTATGTATAATCTTTGAAATGATTCAACAAGCAGACGAGTTTATACTTTTTCCAAACTACCATTCACTGATTTTGATTGCGATTTTTACATAATCCAAAATTATGAGACCTTCTTACAAATTTATTTCGGTTCATCATTCGGTAGCATTAATTTAAGTCGTAAAAAAATTCTTATTTGGAAATCACAGTAGTTTTCGACATTTGACGATCCTCCCCCTTCCCGACTTTATATTTTTTTTCCACGGCTATACTACCAAATTGGTACTCGAGGGATTTTTATTAAGGCTGACGAAATGTATGCTAGACTAGTGGTAGCAATTAGCGCTCGTCTCTCCGTTTGACAGAAGAGATTAGCTAAGCTGTCAAAAGCGTTTTGGTTACGAAACGAACTCATATGTGCAGTCCGTCAAAAAGTATCCGAACTCTTCTCTTTATTCGACATTAATTATCGCCCAATAAATCTATAAATGTCTGCCGCCGTACAAAAGTGTCCTCTATAAGTGTATATAATATTATTTCATGCGAGGGGTCGTCTTTGTATTTATATTTACACGTAGACAATTTTTTTCAAATGGCAACACTTAATTTTGAGTACATATTCAGATTCTCCAGATTAAATTATCTCGGATACATATAAAATTTTGTCATTTTGAGTAAACGGTTGGTGAGTTTTGAATAATTGAATTTTGGAATTCCTAATGTTAAATAACCGTGTCCGCTTTTTCAATGCTTTTCAAAATACAATGATTCTTTATCAATAATTCTTTTTATATTAAAATACTTGATGAACAAGATAAAATTTCTGCATTTTTTAAAAAATTAAATTGTATTTTATAATTTTAATTGATTTTTAAATTTTTATGTTAAAGTTTTTGAATAGAAACACAAAAAATATTTTGTTGCCAATCAAAGGACCATGACGTAAAACCTCACTTTTCAAAATTTAAACCATTTCCTTCAAGGAGTTTTTAAGATATACAACAATAACTAAAGGCGTTCAGAACAGCCTGATTTTCGCGTTCTTAAGAGGGCCTCTCAAATTTACAAAAGGATTTGATGAAAGGAAAAAAATCTCTGAAATCGAACAAAAAACAAAGCATGTCTTCCGATGTTGCTTTAGATTAAGAAAAATTGTTTTATTTTTAAAATAAGTGTAAATCTGAATAAGAAACGAAAAGAAAAATCGATATATGTAGCATATGCTACTCCTCTTACATTTCAAGAAGCATTACGTTTAAGCCACTGAAATGAAAAATGAAAGCCCTTCATGGTTGTAGAAATGTTTTGTAAGATATTAAATTAATAAAACTGCAAAGAAGCAAAATTCAGTATAAAGTAGGAATTTATATATTATTAAATGTATGAATAAATCATACACTATTCATTGAAATAATATAGTGACTCCTTGTGTGTGGATAATACAATGTTATGAGACTTGGACAAAATACCTTTTTAATAAATGAAACAAAAGCTTAAAATGTTTCGATAGATTAATAGTTTCAATTTATGACTATTACTGGTAGAAAGCGCTTAAGCATAAAAAATTAAAATAAAAAATTCTTACAAATGATTTTGAATATCGTTTGGTGGAAACTATTTTTTTTTTTCTTTGTGGAAAATCTTTTGGTATCGTTCAGCAACATTGCACTTTTTTGTTCAATGTATAAAGAATATTTCAAAAATAAACATCTTTCATTTCTCAACTGTCCAAAAGGTTTTCATGTCTAATATTGCTTTTTTTAATATTAATCGTTGAAATTATTCAGATTTTTTGATTTTTACTAATATGCCTTTCGAATTAGACAATGTAACGAAAGGCCAAATAATCGATCTTTATCAATCTGGTTTCTCGTTCAGACAAATAAGTCGCCAGATTGAAATCAATATATTCACGGTTTCGTTATGAATAAGAAAGTAAATAAAAGATTGAAATGTCGTTAGCAATGTCATAGATTCCATGCCAGGTCGTATGCAGCAGGTCATCGATAGAAATGATAGCTTTACTTATTATTAAATTGCAAATAGTTAATGACTAATATATTTCTGGATATAAAAGTTTGAATTATTTGCCTGTATAATTAAGGCGGAAATAATTTTTTACCCATTGTAATATCTATTTTAAATCTATTCTAAATCTCTATCTATTTTAAAATTTGCCAATCTATTTAAGTTTTATCAAATATTTGTTTAAAAAACTATGAGATTTTTTTGAGGGAAATTATCCATTCATTTCGTTAAGAAATTTTATTATATTAGCAAAGAAATATGTATTTCCTGGTTTAAGTACAAACAGACATATGGAAATATAACATAGTAGATTATTTTATCAAAAAATTCATTTCACTACAATTTAGCAAAAATTCCAATAAATGGTAATAACATTTATTGAAAAAGAATGTATATAAATTAAACAAATATTATTCATCATTGAAATTTTTTAAAAATATCCAGATATTTACACTATGTACAGCGCATTTACACTTTTACACTATTATTTCGTATTATTTGTCTTTTCTTTAGATTTTAATTTTCTTTTTTCCTTTTTATATACGCTCTTATCATGTAAAGTATTCCAAAGCACAGCATCAACTCGGCGGAAATCATAATTTTGATTTATTTCTTCGAATCGTTTAAAACTCATCTTCTCTTACATTATTTTTAAACTTCAGAAATAATATAAAGCATTTTTTTAATTTATGAGATGCATTTAAAAAAGCCCTGTCATATATCGAACTCTAAAAGCACTGTCAGACACGACGCGGGAATATTACCTCGAAAGTGGGAAATCTGTGAGATATTAAGTCCAACAAATTTATCTAATATTAAATACCTTTATGAACATACTGGTGATATGTAACGAAATGCTAAATCCAATCAATCGAAAATAAACTTTTTTTGTTGTTTTTAATTAAGTTTGCTCATTGCTGTGGCCTGCAGATTGAATTAAATATTAAGAGAAATATTTTCAAAATTCTGCAGATACCAGTACTGAAAATTTCACATTTAAAAGGCTTTTGAAATTGTTTGAAAAGTATTGCGAATCGGGATTCATATCCTGCTTTTATTACTGCAAGGAAATAGTTGAAGAGTTAGTTGAAAGCGATACCTGAATCTAAAAATCAAAGAACTGGCTGTAAAAATCAGCTATTTTGCTTGGAAGAAACCGATCAGCCTATTTAATTGTCGAAGAATGTATTTCAGAAATCAATAATTTCTAATCATATCCAAAAATGCAATTTTTTCATTTAAGAAAAGATTCGAAATTTATCACAAAAATGAGGCATCATATTGAATTTTATATAATTAAGATAATTTTCAAAACTGATCAAAGACGATCTTCTTAAATGTTGCAAAAATTTAAATTCGAATATCCAAAACTATATTGATTCCATTGATTTATTTAAAGAAATCCAAATTTGTCGTCGGGTTTTGACTTTTAGAGTTCCAATAATGTAATGTTTATTTAGAAATAATTTATTTGAATTGCATCCAAATTTTGTGAATGTTTGGAAAAATATATTGATATTGCCAATTACCGTCGCTTTTTCAGAAATATCTTTCCCTTGATTGAAAATAATAAAAATAATTCTTGATATTTAGCATTTGTCAAGAACGAATTATCTCCTTAGCTATTTTATCTATTTTTATCTATCGAATCCGAAATAGCCACAAACTTAAACTATGATGTTATTATCAACGATTTTGTTAAAAACTTGTAAGAAAATGAAACAAAAATAACATATTGTAACCTTATCATAGCAAATCTTATTCCAAAGTAATAGGCACTAGTTTTATGAAGAAATTATTTTTTTTCTTATTTTATTTATAAGCGAATTTAAATAAGATTGAAATATTATCTTTTAATCACTCTTAATGTAATAAACGGCGAAATGTAATTAATTATTATTTTGATGTATGGTATTTCTTCAAGGCCCAGCTTTTGTTTGGGCCAGCCCTGATACTTAAATTATAAATGCTGAAAGAAGCTTGTAACAATATCTTAGCTAACTGTTTTGTAACCATATCATAGAAAACTGTTTTGTAATCATAACATAGCAAATTGTATTGCAACCAAATCATAGCAAATCGCATTTCAAATTATACTTTATGAGTTCATGAGTTAGGAAGGAACTATTTTTCTTATTTGATATATAAGCAAATTTGAGAGTATTCTTTCAAACAAACTCAATTCAATAAATTATTGTTTTGTTCAAATTTTTTCAAGGCCTCGCTTTTGTTCCGATCGACCCAGCTACCTACAATATCAATAATAAAATAACTTCTCCACTCCAGTTTGGAAAATTCAAATACGAATTAAGATTTAAATTGAAGCGATAAATTATTTCACAGTTTTCATTAATATACGAAGATTTAGATAATATGAATATCATCGATTGACAAAGTAAACCTAGAAAATAAAGTGAAAATTTTTTTAAGTCAAAATAAATGAACAATTTATTAATTTTAATACTAAAATTTCATTAAAACAACAACTAATCTCTTTTATTCTAAGACACCCTTTCTTACAAAAAAAATTGTAAATAATTATGCATTATTTTCAAAACCTTGTGCTCAAACATTTCTTCGGGCAAAAATTGAAATTATGCAAAACTTCCAATGCTATCATAATTGTTGCAGGACAAAATCAAATTTCTTTGGAAAACATTTCAGATCCGCAGAACTTTTTAACATACATAGTATTTATTAATTATAAAATGAGGATCATTACTTTGAAGACGGCATTCAGCTTGTGAAATAAATTAAAACTGGGGGTTAAACTCCTTACTCACTCCACTCGTCAACCTCTAAGAAACACGTTGTGATTCTTTTGGGATCACTACGTGATCCCAGCTCACTTCGCTCGCTTGCCGTACAGTTATGTTACGGATTCTTCCCAGATGGCGCTTTTGTGCATCTTGTGGCAACGTCTTCCTCCGCCATTAGAGTCAGATTGCGTGGCAGGCTTGGAAACGGAAGGAATGGTTTGAATGGAAAGTGCCGGGAAGTCTTACTATAATCTTGTAAATAGTGTAAATAACTTATAATGTTATATCTTCCTATATTTATCATTTACTCATAATAAATAATATGAAAAGGCACTCATTGGAATTTCATTTGCGCCACTGAATCTCAGATGCTATATGGTGCAAAATCGCCTGGGAAACTCGATATTGGATATTGGATTAACCTTTGCAGGGTAAGGTCTTTTGATATTTAAAATCATGGATAAGATGTCAAAAGTAATTGAAAAAAGGAGCAGTGTTCGTAGCAGCATTACGAAACTGGTAAAAAGAGTTCAAGCTTTAGGTGAAGAGACTGAGGATTTAAACTCTCTTTCTGAGTTGCTTGAACTTATCGAAACTAAGGAAGAAATCCTGAAAAAGTATGATTCAGAGGTCGAAGACCTTATAACTGATCCTGAAAAATTCAAAGTTGAATTAAAAGGGTCAGAGGAATATGATGATAAAATTTTGAGTGCTAAAATAAAATTGAAAAGTAAACTGAAAACATTTACGGAAAAAACTGTTCAGGAATCCCATCCCAGCCTAAACAAATCTAATATATCGGAAAATGCTGCTTCGGCTTTAAAACTGCCAAAATTAGAAATTCCGCGATTTTCTGGTGATTCCAATTTCATGGAATTCTTTGGCTGTTTTGACAGCGCAATTGGTTCAAACGATTATCTTTCTAAAATAGAGAAATTTCAGTATTTAAAGTCGCTGCTTTCTCCCCCCGCATATAATGTTGTTGCTGGTTTTGAACTAAATGAGAAAAACTACGATTCTTGTCTTGAACTCTTAAAACAGCGTTATGGGCGTACAGATTTCATTATAAATTCTTATATGTCCAAATTACTAAATTTAGAACCGGTAAGAAATTCATCTCATGTTAAAAGTTTGCGTAGATTGTATGATGAAATAGAAGTAAACATAAGAAATTTAAGAGCTCTAAATGTTACGGAGGGTTCCTATGGTCATTTATTGAATCCCTTATTATTGAAATTATTACCCCAAGATTTGGTTTTGGATTTCCACAGAAAGCGAAGTAAAGATAAAAATTGTGAAGTTTCGGAAATAATGACTTTTTTGAGGAATGAAGTGGAATCGAGGGAAATTTGTGAATCTGTTACGAGTAATCCTAAAAGTTCTGAAACTAAACGCACTTTTTCTCAAAATTGTCAAAACTTCCAAACCTATCAAAGAAATTATTCAAAGCCTAAAAATGTATCTACCGCTGCGACATTACATACGCAGGTTAAAAGTATTTGTATATTCTGTGATTCCGCAAATTGTCACGATACCGTAAATTGCAAAGTTTTGGATATTGAGCAAAAAATAAATAAACTTAAGGTTGAACGAAGGTGCTGGAATTGTTTTAAAAAAAACCATATGAGTAGATCCTGTAAATCAGGTGTTGTTTGCAAAAGATGTTTTTCTAAATTTCACCATGAATCAGTCTGTAGAAAAAATATTAAACCCATTAACTCTGCGATAAACGCTTCTGACAGGCAAACTGAAAGCGAAAGTAATTCGAATAATTCTTCCTTGGTATCAAATAAAAATGTAGATAATATTTCAGTATCTCATAATAATGTTAGTGCGAAAAATAAAGCATTTTTACAGACGTGTTCGATTTATGCATGTTCGGATAAAAGATCTGCTTTAACGAACGCCATCTTGGACA
>BGPR01037234.1:0-15205 GCA_013235015.1 Araneus ventricosus
GACTGGAGACGTCATTTGATGTCTTTTGATAACCATATGTTGTTGACCTGAGACATCACATGACGTCTTTTGATAACCATACGTTGTTGACCGGAGACGTCACATAACGTCTTTCGATGACCGAACCTAATTGACTGAGTATTATACATTTTAATTGTGGTTTTCGTTCATTTATCGTTTGTTTTCGTTATATTTTCAATTTTTTACGAAATGGTGTACTCATGCACTTTTTACAACAATTCTAACGGTAAATATATTATTGAGAAACTCTCAGTTTGTGGAAAGATGTCGTAAATTCAAGTTGCCTTCTTATTCAAGCCTCAAGATTCTTTCCTATTCACTTTTAGGAAAAAATCGTCTACAAAAAAACCCGGTCAACAATGTGTTAATATTGCTAATGCCCATTAATTTTAATTTTAGCGTTCTTAAATTAATCATTGACCTTCTAGGGGAGACTTAAAAAAAAAAAAAAGGTGGGGATATCTTTGCAAAAAAGTTTCACTTTCGCGATCATTTCCGTGCAGTACAGTACGTATTCTTTCGATTTGCGATCAGAAGCATTTCGGATAACACGGGTTTCTATTATCCCGAGTTAGGTTAACCGGAGTTCAACTGTATTTTAATTCCAAAAACGGTATATCTTAGAAGGAGTTTTCAACAATTTCCAATAATTCTATAATATACTGGGTGATTTAATAAAACGTTGCCAAACATTAAGAGTAGGTCAGGCATACGATAGAAATCCAGAATCGTATAGGAATATGGGTGCGCAAATGCCATCTGGAAGCAGCAGATGGCATTTAAAATGAAACAGCGATGGACAAAATTCCGATATCTCTCTTAATCTTAGCGGCATTGAACTGGAATTTTTATATAAGTTGCGCTATATATATATAGCTCTGAAGTTGTGAAAGAAAAATTACGCTACCTTTTGCGTATGCGCAGTAAAAAATTATTTACTACAAATGCTAATATATCCTTTGTTATTCAACGTAATCACATGAAACTTTGAGACAATGTTTCTTTAATACATTGTCACATATTATATAAGTTTCATACAATTCCAAGGAAAACTGCAAGTTATAAGCAAAAAAAAACATGCGGAAAATTTAGCATTTTAAAAGAAACCTTTATATCTTTCCGAATATTCTTTCTATTTTTACGAAAATGCATGTAAATATTACGCAAATTGCACAAAAGATTTGATGAAAGTTGCAAACCATTACCAGCTTTCAGTGAAGCGGGGGTGAGCCAAAATCCCTCTTCGACTTTATCAATTTCTGGTCTGCCACCTGAACGCCCTCCTGACCAAATCTTTGATGAGAATTGTGAATTAAAACCTATTCTTTATATGGTTAAAGTTCGAGGAAAATTCATCCAGCTTTTCGAGTGATATTCGAAAAAATGCAAAATTTCCTTCTGTATTCCTCACGTAGCCTTAAAGTTTGGTCAGGCACAAGCGAGTGCATCCAGCTGCTTCACAGAAAACTGATAGAGTCAAAAGTTTAAGCACAACAATAATTTTGAAATAAAACTTTAAAATATCCACTCTATTTTAAAGCAGTATTCATATATGTAAAAAATATAGAATTGAAATTATACTTAAATTACGATCATGCTTTAAACTTTATTTTCAACCATCGAATTTAGCAAAAATACAAAAATAGATGTGTCAAAAGTTAAGCACATGAGATATTTATTTTTCACAGTCGAGTAAAAATAAAATGTTAATACTTGATTATTGTTCCTTTTTATTGAATTACGTGGAATACGTGACTTTCCATCGATAATACTAAGTTCTGTAATAGTTATAACTGTAGTTTAAACTAAACGTCCTCAATAGCCAATTTCAATTCTTCAACTGAAGGTATCTTCACTGCTGCTGAAGATATCTACTGCCTACTACTATTTTGATAAACTAAATTTGTGAATTTATCCCACACCTTTTCTATGAAGTTGAAATCAGGACTTTGGGCTAGACCACTCAAAACCCATCCCATGTTGGAGCTAGGCCACTGTGACGTTGATTTGAAGGCATGAATTGAAGGGATGTCATGCTGAAAAGTCAAATCTGTTCCACCAAAACTTTCAAGAAAGGGAACCAAATGACTGGCAAGTGTCTCTTGATGGTTTTCAGATTGTTTTCGAACCTGAGTAAGGCTAGGGATATCTGACTATTGAAACAAACTGCCCATACGATCAGAAATCCACCACTATGTTATCGTCTAAACATGCTTCTGAGTTCTTTTGGTAGTTTATGCCAATAGCATGCAATCCCATCAGGTCCGTCCAAATTCCATTTTTTTCATCGTTGAATATAACAATAAGCCGCACATAACCAAATGACATGTGCTTTTTGGCCTACTGTAATCAAGTTTGTCTGTGGTGTGGTGTCAAGCCAGGTGATCGAGACATCTTGCGGTTTTTCATATACCCCGATTCTAAAATTCTTCTATGAATAACGTTTTTCGACATTTGTACAAGTGATATTTTTAATTCGAGAAAGAGAAAAATTCCTAATTTAAGCGAAGATTCTGATACGCGTGTCATTACGAGAGTTGGTCACAAGTGGCCTACCAGAACGAGATTTTCATTTAAAGTTTTTACCAAAAGCTAGTATTTGATGAATTCCATGTTTTGACCTCTTTAAAGCAGCTGCAATTTCAGAGAAATGGACTTCTGTTTTGCTCCCATATACCAGATTTTTCGTGCTTCCTAATATGAAAATTCTTTAGACGTAGCCATTTTGAACTAATGTCAAACAAACAGTCAGGTTCTTCTTATACACCTAGATATCATGTAAGTGCGCAATTGCTTGTGTGGTTTCATTAATTTGCATAAAAGCAGTTTTGTGCTTAAACTTTTGACACAGCAATTTTCGTTCCATTCTCAAAACTTTTAAGTTAATAATGTTTAATATGATTTTAAAATTGCAATTTTGTATACATATAAACGACATGTTGAAATAAAGTGGATTTTTGAAGTTTTATTTTAAAATTATTTTTGTGCTTAAACTTTTGACACGCACTGTAATGCACATTTTTTCGAATGTCTCCCTAAAGATTGGATGAATTTTCCTCGTACTTCGACCATTTAAAGAATGGGTTTTAACTCACAATTTTCTTCAAAGATTCTGTCACGAGGGCATTCAGGGAACCGACCAGAAGTTGATAAAGTCGAATAGGGATTTTGGCTCACCCCGCTTCACAGAAAGCTGATAATGGTTTGAAACTTTCATCAATTCTTTTGTTTGATGTGTGGAATATTTATTTGCATTTTCGTAAAAATAGCACGAATATTCCGGGAGATATAATGGTTTCTTTAAAAAAATCCTAAATTTTTCCGTATGTTTTTTGCTTGTAACTTGTAGAGTTTGCGCACCCATGTTCCTATGCGATTCTGGAAGCTTATCGTATGCCTGACTTACCCCTAAAGTTTTGCCACGTTTTTTTTTTATTCACCCTATATATCACTGTCGAAACTTTTAAATTAAAAAAATCTGCTTTCACTCACTCCCCCCCCTACTGTAAGTTGATTCTCAAAATAATCAAATCCAACCAAGAAATCAAGTGCATCTCTGAGCGGTTTTTTCGAAATTCCAAACCTAATTAACGAGTTTTAGAAAAATTCATTTTTTTCTCTTTTTTTCTTTGCATAAAGTCAGCTAATTTTTTAAAAAGGGGACAACAGACAATTTATTTTAGTTTTTCAGTAAGTTTAAAACTAAACGTGTTAAAAATGTGCTTTAAAGTAAAATTTAATAATTCGCTTGACGTAGAAAAATCAGTGGAGAGGAAATTCCTTGAGTCTTAGGATAGTTTAACAGTTGCTTTCTGATATTAAGTTCTCTTTTGGAATATTTAAGAAAAATAGTTCAAAATTTGAATTTAAAATTTAAAAACACAAGACAGAATTAAAAAAAAACAACTCTTATTCACAGAGTTTTCATGTCATTTGGTATTTCGTATTTCAGAGGTTTCAGTTCTAGAAATAGCACCCAATAACTAAACAGGGAATTACACCATCTAAGTTAAAAAGCTAAACTAAGCCGGTTAAGTCTAAAATAGCAGCGAACCACTAAACAGTCATTCATACCAGCTAAGTCAGCCCTCTACAGACACACAACAATGATCCGTTCCTACATTTACTGTTTTTTAAAATTCAAACACCCTATTTAAAAGTTATTTGTATTAAGATCAAGTCACTCTGAAAAGTGTTTATAGTTATGATGTTTTGCAGATAAATTTTCCAGATTCATATTCTGCATTTACTTCTTACATTATTTTAGATCTTCCTATTATTGAACGAAATGCACTTTCGAACGAGTGTTAAAGAAGATCAAAGAATTAAATGCCCTAAAACAATTATGGAAGAAAAATAATCCATCTTTAGCTCCAAAGAGTTACGGTTATTTGCATTTGTGTCAAGTCTAATGGCACTATTCGTGGAATTTTGCTCCGAAACTGAAAATTGTGTTTTAATTCTTTTTTCCTTCAGAAATGATAATGATTCTTTTCACAATACCTTTGAGGAAAGAAAACTAAGTTCATGTAGGGCTAAGGCATCGTGTAATCGTCTTAATTCGATTTCGTTGAATCTAATCTTTTCCTTGTCTTCTAATGTTTTCCAGAATTTTCTTTTATTTTGATGATGATATGCAGGGTGTCCGAAAAGTATCTTTATACTTTAAGAAAATTGTTAAAAGAAAACAAACAAAGGTATGCTTTTACTGTTCAGTAACGGATTCCGAGACTACCACTTTTGGACGATGTACACCGGAAAGGGGTGTCAAGCAATGAGTCATATGAGCGCATTTCCGGAGTTCTTTGTTAGATCACGCTCAGTAAAATGTAAACACCACCCTTCCATTCTTCATTTTCCCCCTATTTTATGAAAATAACACCTCCCGGCGCATGCGCAAAAGCGCGGAGGGTTTCCGAATACGCTGCTAAACAATACTGTTGCTGTTTTTTGTAATCAATAAAGAAAATATTTTTTTTATTAAAAAAAAGTTTTTTGGCAACGTTTAGAATATTTCAAGGGTTTCCAACCAGCTTCTGGGAATCATTAGGAAATCGAGAAATCATCATGAAGCTGTTTTGAGATTCATAAATGATCGGTCTTGGAGGTAGATTTTGATTGTATGTAGTGCGAAATTTGCGTTCTACAGACATTACAGATTTAACCCTTTCGATTTTTGAATGATTAAAATTTAGCTTGTAAAGTAGTTTAATTTAATGTCGACATACTAAAAGAAGTATACTACGAGTTTAAAGTTTTTCACTTTTCCCGTTTCCTGAAAATCTTCCGGGGCAATATGTCCAAATTGTATAATCGACTGGGACTATTTGTCCCAGTCATCTAGGATATTGCTATCATAACCATATATTTGCATGTCGATAAATAATAAAATGAAATTAAAAGTACATACTTCTTTATTCTTACAGTGCAAGTAAATTATGATACGGTGTAAAGCCGTCTTTACAAAGTGGAACCTGACACGTTTGGCATATAGTAAATGTTCTTGTTTCTGTCTTTCTTGATGAACAGTGGCAACATCATTTCCTCTAAGCTTTCTGAACATGAAGGTGGTCTCCCACATTCAACAAAATTTTAGATTTTTTTCTATGGACGATCGTACTTTCGTGAATTCGTACGGGAATAAAGTATAATCTCGAAACCCATTAGGGCCGAAAGGGTTAAATTCGATAAATCACACGACTTCAAGGTGATAATATCAATGATCATCCCATGATAACATCATGTGATGCCATGTTCCTCTAATTATGCTTTAGTTATTGACGAAAAAACTGGAAGGGTATATTTTTGTTAGTTTATTTTTAATGCCTTTTTATCATTTTTGTAATTCATGCTCGTTACCAATCATACAGAGTATTCATAAAGTTCATATCAAATTTAAAATAGTTGCATTTTTGTTAGTATATGTGATAGAAAGAGTCTTTAAAAAGGATCAGAGAGCTGGATGCTGCTAATTTTTTGGTCTGTCTATAGAAATTTTATTTTTAGAACTTTAATCTTCCAACGGGTGCGCGTATGTGAGAGATGCACTAGAGAAGAATTTCGTTTTATATCTTTTCACCAGAAGGCGCTACGAAATCACGACCTTGACTATTCTTCTAGCTCCTTTCGACGAACTTTAAGTCATCGTTTGGAATTCGAGTCGTTAATAGGACTCTGTGAATCTTCTTATGTATTTCTACTCTATATCTTCTATTTTTTCTTTAGACTCCATTGCTCTGTCTTACGTCCACCATATCGGACATTCTCGCGACTTTGCGAAAAGTCTGTCGAGAGGAGTCACTAATTATTATTAAACTTGTTTTTTTATTTTAGTATTGATAAGTTAATTATTAAATACGTTGTGCAGTACTGATACAATTCTATTTAAAAGTGTATTATATCAGTGTAAATGAGTATTTTATTTTTTATTACGTCAAAATGTATTTTGTTTTATTTTCCTTTCAGTAAAATAATAAATTTTTTTAACAATATTTTCTGCTCGGTATGCTCGCCCCCCCCCCCCATTCAGTGTTATCCGCGCCCTATAGGTTGACAATCGCTGCATTACAGTACAACACCGGTTAACCCAACTAAGGGGGGGGGGAGCCGTTTCGGATAACGATTTTTTCGGTTAAGCTATGAACATCTATTACTATTTTCTATCTAATTACTATTTCTATATAATTCTCAAATATCTTGAGTGTAGAACGAATTCAAAACTCTCTTTGTAGGCTACACCTATGTTCTTTATTAAAAATAACCCTCTGTCGAGCGCAATATTCGTAGCTGCGAGTTCGGGCACACTGGTCTTGGCAGTCACAGGTAAACATTATCGTAATTGATAATGTTGATACCCATTTATTTTAATTTTATCATTCTATAATTAATCACTGTCCTTCTTGGGGAGGCTTAAAGGAAAAAATTGGGTTTATCGTTGCAAAATGTCTCTCCTTCACGGTTATTTCCCTGCAGTACAGTACAAGTTTTTTCGATCTGGGAGGCATTTCTAATAAGCCGGGTTTCAATTAAACAGAGTTCCGGGGTTTTACTGTACTTTTAGGTCTCCAAATTTTTACACGCAAAGAAAGAAATGATTATGTAGCATGCTAAGAACAGATAGCACACAGAATTACATATAGTTAGTATTTCTGCAATCCCGTGGGCTATTTCTTTCCATCATCATCTAGTAAATAATATTTAAAGGGAAGAAATCGATGTTCTAAAAGTTAAATTATTACGCGAAAAGTCGATGACTGCTCTTTTGTAATAAAAACTCATAAATACATCTGATTTATTATAAATCAAACATGTGTGTGAAAGCATTTGATTTATACTGAAATAAATCCGGTTTTAATTCTTTCAAACCACAGAAATTTACACACATGTTTCAACAAATCAGCTACTATTATCCTACTACAGAAACTTCGATTATTCGTCACCGTAAGGACCAGGACTGTGAAGGATAACCGAACAGACAGATAACAGAAATATCTTAATACATACGTACAGTAACGTGGTTTCACTGGTGTATTGTGACGGAAATTAAAATAAAATCATTTAATTTCTGTAAGATTCTTTACAGTATAGTAAGGCAAGTACTTTTAAGTACAGTAAGCTCTTTGTAACAGTTACATGGGGATTTTGTATTCATCCTTCCAAAGAGTTCATCTGAACTATGTATGCCCATACACAAAAGAAGAGTAAAATAACGATAAAGAATAACAAGATGTCGATCTTAGGGCGGTACAGCTTTTACAAGCCTAGGTTTCTATCTTAATCACAGGAATGCAGAAAAACGAAGGGCGTATGCAGATTGTATTCAAAAGAAAGATCAAATGTTCTTTGGGAAGAGTTTCAAGATTCTCTAACATGCGAGAAGAGCTCTGATTTTATTTTAAGAATGAACATATTTACCTGATGGGTACAACAGAAAAATGTGAATTCCACTTACTTGTAAAAAAAAGATAAAAACACAATTAAATCAAATGTGAATCAATATATTTTTAACTTGAAGAAATGAATTAAACAGATTTACATTTACATATTTATGTGTTACTAACGTACTAATTATATTTACATATTATGTATAACTAAACATAATGGAAATTTTAAATTTATTTTGAATATTTCAAAAAAAAAATGGGTAAATTCTTTGAAATACTAAGAAAAATCCTTACTTTAAACATTGAATTAATTCTTTAAAGTTTATACTAATTCACAAATGAAATGAAAATTATGAATATCATTTTTAAAATGTTTATTTGCTTCTAGAAATCTTTTTTCATAACATTTTTTATACTTCAAATATTATGTAAACAAAATTGTTTGGCAAATTAAAGGCAAGTAACAGAAAGGGCAAAATCACATTTTTAAATTATGATATGCTTGTATGTGAAAACACAAACAGAATAATTGCTTAAATCATAGAAACAGATAATTTAAGATACTGATTTTTAAAAAACTATTTAGAGTAAAGACTGCAAACCTGTATGGGTTGCCAGAACAAAATGGCAAAATAAGGCCAAACGGTCTTTAAAATAAGACCAAAAAAGGCCAAATTTGAAAATTTTATGAAAGCGCACATTTCCGCCTTATTTTGCTATAAGAAAATGTCTATCCTTCATGAGAAGGAATCCCACCAGATGGACATATGTATAATACTGTTCTATTAAACTAAAATTCAAGTGAATTTTCTTTAAACATCTACACGCGCCATTTGCAAAAGAAAGAAAGAGGAATTCTGTTCTTGTTGTTCCAGAATAAAATGTTCGACCGAAATATATCAATTCTTGTTAACAACAACGTTCTATATTATTTTTCAATGTTCTAAAGTTTATTAGAAAAATAATAGAATTATATATTAAGAATGAGTAAAAGTCATACGGAAAAATGAAGCCAAAAAAGGCCAAAAATGAATTTAAGGCCAAATGAAAATTTCTAAAGCCAAGGGCTTTAAAAAAGGCCAAATTTCCACAATTTGACCTTAAAAAGTCCAATATGCCAACCCTGAACCTGTACCACTGTGAGCCACGATGGCTTGATGCAGAGTCTGGGCTTGGAGACTGGAAAGTCGTAGTTTTGATACCCGATTATACCGCGGATTTTAAGTGCACACTGGCCTGGTGCACGTCAAATTAATCGGTGTCAAACGTCCTCCAGCTGATATAGTTAGAAAACGTGCGTTTCTTTCACATCTGATCAAAGTTCGAAATTACGAGGTTGGCATCAAAATAGCCTTTGTATAACTTTTGAACGTACGGCAATCTAACTAAATTAAATTTTACTGTCTATGGTTATAAGTACCTTCATATACAGTATCCCGGGAATCTGAACCTCAGGAATCCGAAATTTCGGATAATCCGAACATCTTTTTAAAATTTTCTAAACATTTTTGATGAAAAATGAAGGGAAAATAACAATTACGAATCAGAAACAAAGCTAATGTTTATTCCTAACTTAAGAGAAATATTCCAATTCGTCTTTAAGAATGAATACAGCACCTTAGTAGAAACAAACTCAGATATTGTATGTTCTCGGATTCCGAAACCCTCCGCGCTTTCGCGCATGCAGACGGAGCTATTTTCATCAAAATGGGGGAAAAGTGAAAAATGGAAGGGGAGATGTTTAAATTTTACTTAGCGTGACTTAACAGAGAAATCCGGAAATGCGCTCATCTTACTCATTACCTGCCCCCCCTTTCCGGAGTAAAATCGTCCGAAAGTGCTAGTCTCGGGATATTGAAACGATCAGTATCTTACTTTTACCTTCAACTTGTTTGCCACTGTACCGTGCGAATCGCCGCGTTCTCTTTCCGTACACCTTTACAGAGCACTCGGAGTCAATAATCAACTGCATTTGGTATATCAAGAGTATTTTACCGAATAATCCGAATTCCCCGGAATCCGAACAGAGATCAGTCCCAATTAGCTCGAATTCCCGGGGTTTTACTATATACAGTAGTCGCCGCTTTTAGTGATCCCAGATTGAATGATCAGTCGGTTGTACTGATCGAAATAGCGTGGAACTGATTTCCGTATTTAAACGCATAGAAAATCCACCGGTTCTAGTGATCAAGAATTCGCTTGTAGACGATGAAGAGAGGGCAGAAGAGATGCCACCATCAGCCGAAGAGACTCTGAAAGCTCTTCTTACTTAAAGAAGATCAATCCAATTCCACTCTGAATCTTTTGAAGAGTAATGTTTATACGAAAGGTTTATCCAACGAATGCTTGAAAACTGAAACAGGTTACTCCAGATAACATTGTTAAGAAAGCTTAAAAATTAAATGCGGATATATAATTTTTTTCAATACTGTATATTGTATCGATTTTCTTTTTCTAGTTAAAACAAATGAGTACATACCAGCAATGTTGCGTGGTCTGCTTTTTTCTACCCTTGTATACCTATAGATTTGCATTATTTTTAAGACATTTCGGGTGTCTGATCTTGACTTTGACCCAAAGTGATCACTATAAGTGACTTCCACTGCAAATACCTTAATATACAACTCACTTTTTGAATTCAAACAATCTTCATGAGAAATAAATTTATTAGACATAAAAATTATTTTCTCATTAAAAGGAGCTCTGTGTTAATCATAAATAAAGAACATATAATTTAAAAGACCGTGGTGCACTCATTCATTAACTATAAATTTACACTCTTGTATACAGGGTGACAATTATTGATCTATATGAAATAAAAAATAAAATTTTCAAAAACTACCGATTTCAAAAATGTTATTCAAATTTTAAAAGTAACTACAGATATTCGGATTTAGTTTATGACATTTTCGATATCCATGTCATTAATGGCTTTGACGTGGCGCAGACGAAGAGCAAAATTCTGCAAAAATTGCTGAAGTATCGAGACATCGACACTACCAGTTCTCTCGAACTTTTCAATCGCATTTTTAATTGTTATAACACTTGGAGCGGTTGTCTTCAGCTTGTATTCCGTCTCGAATTTCCTTTGAGCCGCAATCGGGCTGTTATTGCTCGAAAAGTAGGCCATGACGATCGATATACGCTCAGGAACGCTGTATTTCGACATTTTTAACAAAAAATAAACAACAATAATAAGAGTGCGCATGCTCAAAAAAAAAAAAAAATCCCAACATGCCCTGCATTCAACCGCCAAGTTTTAACTGAATCTCGCCAATCAAAAGTTATCAAGGTTTTTTTTTTTCATATAGCTCAATAATTGTCACCCTGTAAAAGCTGCTTTGAAAATGATTGCTTTCAAAAACACTCCGTAAGAATGATTTGTGATATATCTTGTTTGTCGGAAATCGAGATATCAGATGAGATCTCTCAGTGCACATGAGGAATTTTATGCAAAACTATCAATGAAATGTTTTTACAACATTTTAGATTGATAATCTATCATCTGTATGAACTCCTAACTTAGCATCTCCACACAATGTTTCCTGCTAGTGTAGCATAGATGATCCTTCTTTAAAAATTGCTCTACATGAAATATCAAAATAGGTAGGAAAAACATTACATTGTAATTGGAATGCAAAGAAAATTTATTTTTACAAGGTCTTATTATTTGAGATTCCACAACCTATGCAAGAAAAAAAAATAGCTAAACAATTAATCTTGACTTAAAGATTTCATTAAAATCTACTAAACTGCTATTGTTAGCTGCATTTTCTTATAACTGTCACTAGTGAATTCATTTTCTTGTTTATTTGTGAACTTTGGTCTTGCAGGAAAATTTTTCCACAGAAAGTAATGTTGCAAGTGGAGAAAGTTTAGAAAGTTTGCCTCTAAATGTATAGATTAATAAATTCTACTGAGTTTAATGAATTCTACTGAATCTTTAACAAGTCAAAAACATTTGAAATAAGATAATTTGGGATTATTAAGTTTGATCCCAATTATTTATATTCCGTGATTCTGAAAATATATAGAGAAGTGGGAAGCCAGACAGACACAATTCCAGTGAAAGTTCTCTTATTGTGTGCAGTTATTTTGCCACATATGCGTATTCTTCCAAACTGTAGCATTTGTACTATTTCGCGTATTCTTACAGGTTACGAACTTCACCTGATGTTTATTTTAAATCACAATATGTTACAATAAGTTTCATACGACAAAAAAATTCCTGCCCAGCGTGTACCTAAATTATGTCGTTCTATTGGATAGAGATTTGAGAGGCATCAAATTTGTCTTCTACTATAGATTGATTGATTGCTCAGAAAACTTCGTCGCCAGGAATTTTACTGACTCTGCTACCTTCTTTGAGATATTATTGGAGGGAACGAAGACTTTCACAGGGTGTTTTTGTTTCAAACGTTTCAGCATCTGATTAAATAAAATAAAAAAGTCTAAGAAGTCTTGTGCTGGTGGATGGAAAATGGGATATTTATGGGAAATGAAAATAATGAAGTGGATGCTTTAAATTCGGACCCCAGTTTTCCTGCTTTTACTTCTGAATTATAAGGAATGTATTTGGTTCACTAAATATTTGGGGTTTTGATTAAAAAGAGTTTATTATAAAGCGTTGACTTGCGCAACCGTTTCATTTGTGAACGAGCTACAGTGATAAAACTGAAGTTTAAAGTGATGCTTTAAATTCTGACTCCAGTTTTCCTGCTTTTACTTCTGAATGATAGGGAATATATTTGGTTCACCAAATATTTGGGTTTTTGATTTAAAAAAGTTTATTATAAAGAGTTAACGTACGCAACCGTTTCATTTTTGAACGAGCTACAGTGATAAAACTGAAGTCTACAGGTAAGCAAGCGAGCATACGATTCACAATGAGATGTCTTGCTTCGTCCCTGGTGACGAAATGTTGAACTTAGAGATCTTATCTCGAAAACTACAGTGGCGTAGCTGAAGAGAAGGGGATCGTAGGGGGGCGGTCCGCCCAGGTTGGCATTTCGAAAGAGACGGCAAAATCAGATATAGGAAAACAATTTTGTGACTAAGAAAAACAGCGACACTAGCTCAATCATCGCGTACATGAAAAACTGATGTAATTGATTCGTTTATTTAGTCTTTGATTGGTAAATTGAAAATATATGAAAGATACACCGGTGGTGGACGCGCGACGCAACGTATCTGCAGATATTGAGGGCATCGAACGACGAATTATGTAACCAATAAAATAGTTGTTTCCTGGAATTTATTATTATTATTCTGAGGTTGTAACTTGTAAAGAAAAGGTGGCATATTGCAATTTCGCCCCAGGCTGCAGAAGTCGCAGCTACGTCACTGGAAAACTATTAGAGACATAGGAGAAAAAAAGATTCAAATTAAGAGTTGTTCAACCTCATCGATTTAGTAAGAAATGTCCTTGGATGGCCTAAATCGGAAATGAAAATTTGTGTATTGTGTTTGTATTTGTATAGGAACGTATTGAAATTTCTTCGATTTCCGTCTCAAGCTGTTGATTTTGTTGCAAAATAGTGCGCAGTACTCAATTCGTTAGTTTCTCCCGGAGAAATGATGCAAATTGTACGAACTGACATTCGTACTTTTTGCATTCGGTGTTGGCCATTCATGTGACATGGAATGTCATTTCCGACTAAGTCAGTGATGAAAACACTGTAAAGTATTCGTTTAGCGGTCTCCCGCAAGTGGGAAAAGCGCGTTAATTGCTTGCCAGATGTGAAGGTGGACACTTGCGGTCAAAAGACTAGATGTGGTGGTGACGCGCGGGGTGTGTGTGAGTGAATTCTGGGATTGTTTCAGATGTTCCGAGAACTGGTTCCTGGACATTGAATTCTCGGATTGATTCTTGGAGGAACTGCGATCAGACATATGACTAGCAGACACTCAGCCGCGAAACTTCCTATATGCATTCCAATCTCTAACTATGATGAAACCATATCTAGGAACAAATAATAACATCCCTGTATTTTATGTAAATAAATATTTATCATAGATTTAGTAGCTGAGCGTGCTCAAAGATTCCTGTGTTGCCTGAGCACACTGCACAGCCAATTGTTTCTCCATATTTCCAACAGTATGCGAGATAGGATCTTTAAGTTCTACATCTCGCTGATAGAGGCGCTTCATGTGGACTCATTGTGTAAAGCATACTCCGTTTTTATAATTATTGCTACATTTGTTCACGTATTAAATGGCTGCATTACTTATAAGTTTTCTACCATGCTTATACATAGACTCGAAAAGTTCCTTCGAAGCACTTGAAAATCTATCTCAAATCAGGCATTCTTTAAAACTTAAATGTGTCTAACTTAATTAAGAAGAGTTTACTTATTTAATTAAATCCTGAGCTATTCAGACATTGCAGCCAAAGAAAAAGTAGATAAAAGATCTGTAATAATCGTTAAGAAATTGTTCTTTTGAGTGAAGCTTTGCATACCATTTATACACAAATAAAAAATGACAGAATATTTAAGATCAGTTGAGTTTTAGTAAACTGCACGAAATTTTATCGCTTTTGTAAGGAACTCAAAATTTAGAAATTTCGGAACAAGATTTTACATGATTTAATGTAATCTTTCGTTCAGAAGTGGGATCACTAAAGCTCCAACTACTTCTTCAAGTTACCAGTGCACTTCATCAATGAAACACATATCAACATAATGTCCAATATTTGAAAGGATCAATTTTACTGGAAAGATATTGACGGAAACATCATGTATGCGTTCTGTAGGGGTTGTTTGGCTTAAAGTAATCTGAACAATTCCAGTTAATGGCCGTAACATAACCACTCATAACGAAAGTAGGATGGAGTTGTGCAGCAATGCTGAGATGACAGACCTTTATCACCACGCATACTCCCGAACTCGGAGCCAGAACGGCTCCCTGTCGGTTGGATGGGTATGCATGGAATTTTATTGAAAGCCCCCCCCCCCAAAAAAAAATTACAAACTTAGAATTTGAATAACATAATTTGGAAAACAGATAATATTAAAAGAACATAATGCGAACTCAGATGTTTTAACAATTTTGAGTTCTAAAAATTTAGCACAACAAAAGCAGTATATAAGTCAAAGCAATAGTGAATATTGAATAAATAACTAAATTCGATGAAGAAAATAAAACATGTGAAAATAATAACTTTTTAATTAAGAAAAATTTAGAAAAGCACTTAGAAAACTCTTCCCAAAATTGTAAAAGGAACCTAATAAGAATAAAATATCTCTACTAACCTAAATTTAATTTAAATACCATAATTGTAAAAGGAACCTAATAAGAAT
>BGPR01037235.1:0-15205 GCA_013235015.1 Araneus ventricosus
ATAATGAAACGCAGTAATTGTGTTCCAGCGCCAGTAAATTCTTGTAGTCTGCTTAAGTCAAAACATGTCAGTCATTATAATATATAGTACTATTTATAATTAAATCTTAAAAGGAAGAATTAAATGATAATTTTTAATTCACTGAATAATGCTTTAGCATATCACGTTAGTTTTGAAATTCATTTGAAATTGCAAAGCCATGATCAAAGTATGGACTTTCTGGTATTTCTTATAAAGTTTATGTAATGTTTTTGAAAAAACATGCAAATAACCTATATATGTCCCTCGTAATGATTTATTACTGAGATGCATCCTGCATGATAATTTATTTATTATCTGGCATCATCTTCCTTTGAAAAAAAGTTCCATTTTAAGTTAGTATCATTCTTGCAAAAAAACTCCTTCCTGGAAATACTTTACAAACGCGTTTTGAGAATATCGTGGTATTACAAGAATATTACCAATAGAAAATATTCTTAATAATATCTGAACAGAATCATGAATGGCTGAAAGATTAAATTCATTCATGATTCAAATAAGTTACTTTTTTTGAACTATATCCAATGATCGATAAACTGTATTAAATTTTCATGGTTTCCCATAAGGATGAGCATCCACCTGGAACTGAACTATCCTCTTGACGGCTCTGTATGCACACTTTCAAAAATAAATCACATCAATTTAGTCATAGGAAAAATTTAAATCTTCCTCTGATTTTAATCCACACGAAATGAAGTGCAAAATCTATTTCAATACTTTCAAACGAAATTCGTTTACTCAAAAGAGATGATCGTCTGCCATATTTCTAACAGTTTCCAACCTTATTTTGTTTGTTGATCTTCTGAGACTCAAATTGAATTTAATGCGATATAAATCTTGAGATGAAACAATTTCTTCATATTCATGAGATAGAATATTTTAAAATTCCCTTACGATTTATTAAATTCTTTTTGACTATTCTATTTTTAAGTGATATAACTTTTTGGTAGATTGTTTTCATGAATTGCAGAAACAGCAGTACGTAATTTGACAATTTCTGAAACTAACTTGCCAATATGGAAGATTTGAAGATAAATGAATACCATTTATGAGGGAATAATAAACAACAATATACATATGTTCAGGACTTTCTTGTCGTCTTCGCATGAATATTTAACAATAAAACAATCAAGTATTGCCGCCCAAAGAAACCTAGCGAGTACAGCCAAATTGCTCAGATGCGGAAGTTTTGACTAGGTTGCTTTCTTTTTAATCAAGGCTGGTATTTTAAGTCAAAATGTAATTTATGTGATTTATTTCTAGCAGTTTCTAGATCGTCTTTAAATTCTAGAATTGATCAATTCTTTTTCTGTTATGCATACTGAGTCCTGCAAGTGTGGGAAAAATTCCTCTATTTTTTTTGCCATATCCAGTTGTCTGCAATAAAATCTTTCAACTTAAATCGTATTCCCTTGATTCCTCCACCTTAATGTATTTACGACTATTATTCTTAGAAGAATCTTTATCTATTTAATACTGAAATATCTACTTTTATTATCATAGAAATCTTCTAGAGATAAACCTAACATTATTTGAGGACTCTCCTTCTGATATTTTTTTCAGATTTTGTCTCTGTCTCTTTATGTTTGTTTTTGTTTTGATATAAATATATATATAGAAAAGAAAAACTAACTATATATAAACTTAAATCTGAATGCATGTAAAACGCTACTTATAATTTATCACGCAAAATAAACCGCTCTCCTCTTTTTAGGAAGATTTCTCTTTTCGGTAGTAATTACAAGAAATAATCTGCTATAAAGACATTCTTATTTTCAGACGTCTATCTTTGTTGTATGGTCATAGTTCGTTACTCGCAAAAGGGAAGCTACCTTCTTTTATCTGAGTTTACTTCTTCATAGATTACAAGGATAAAGACAGAAAAAGATGTAGTATCTAGGGCTAAAAAATAACTTTATGTGAAGATAGTTTCGTGAACAAGTTTGACATAGTTATTAAAGGTTATTGTTCAAGTAGAGCAACAAAAAAAAAACTCTTTCAGGGCTTTCATTCAAATGCAGATTTTATTATAAAGGATTTTTTTTTAGATATCTCGAGGCAAAATACTTGTAATATGTATTACTATATTATTTTTTTTTTATTTATATATATTGCTATGGTATATTTTTGTTATATTATATCTTGTTATATTATATTTTATTATATTATATCTTAAGCTATATTATATTTTGTTATATTATATATTGTTGATATTATATATATTGTTATATTATATAATTTTTTCTCTAAATCATATAGTATAATAAAGTCGAGAGTCTTCCAAGTGCCTAAGATTCGATGATAGTCTATCATCAGATGAATCTGAATGATAGTCATCAGCTCGTTACTGAGGGTGGATTCTAATGACATCACCGGCCTCGCCTCCTCAGCAGGAGGTACAGACCCTGTCATCGAGTGGTGGAGTTAAGTAATTCCACATCATTACTACACTCACTAGGGTAACGACAACCCACTCACTTATCCCATGGTTTCTTGTCCACCTACTCACCAGCCTCTCGATTACATTTTCACTATCAGTCTTAAATTATTATTATGTCTGGGCAATTAGTCAATTGGATGTCATTTGGTTCCTCTTGAATGTAAAATATATAAATAGTTTCATCAATTGAATTGTTTAAAATAATACAAATCTCAACTGTTTTTAGCAATCATTTTAAATATATTACTTATATAAATCAAAATAATGTCATCACAAATATTTTTATTGGATTCCTCAAGGTTATTTTTCCAATTTGTTTTTCATTGCTACTGCCTCTTGCGGTTGATATAATATTGAATCAATGCTTAAAGCAGTGGTCTAGGTGAAGAAATTATACCTGAAACATTTGGATTATTTATTGATGAATTTCAAATTAACAGAATGTATGTATGATGAAATATACAATAGGATGAATCGAAAAAAATCGAAATTCGGAAATTTGCAATGCCTGCATGTGTTAAAGTTGCCTATTACAAAGCCTATTTATAATACGAAATCTCAGCGAGATCAAATTAAATCTTTGACTGCCAACTTTAAAATTCAGCTATTTCGTCTAATTTGTCACAAAACTGACAAAAACGCATTTAGAAATTGTAATAGCTCTGATTTCAAACCAAGAGTGGCTAAAATTAGACTGTCAGAGAAATCAGAAATTTTTACGGATCAGAAGACCGTGCGTCGATTGGTAATTGGAAATATTCTCTATTTTTAATCAAGTAACGAATTCTTCACGATGTTCTTCCTCCGCTATTCTGAATGCCTCAAAATGCTAATAAACTTCCTTTTCCTGTTATGGGGTGCATCTTAAATTCTTGAAGTTCATCTGATGAATATTAATATATTGAGTACAACCGATGTGAAACGAAAAAACACGATTATAAATGAAAATTCTTCTTAAACTTCGCAAATGAGAACTGCATTTCCAAATGTAGCACAGGCTTGTGACAGAACTAGTGTTTCCGATCGATCAGCAGAAATTCTTATGCAGCAGCTTTAAAACAAATAATATAAAAAAAAAATTAAAGTCAATTCCTACTTAGGTCAACAAAGAAAAATTTTATTTTAGAAATTTTTTTCTCCCATATAAAACTAAAATTATTTAATTAAATTTAATTGATGAATTAATATTTGAAAAAACTGTATTAACATCAAGTGTCATTGCATGCGCCCCACGTTTTTCGGTTTAAATCTGTATGGGGCTAGAAGAATTTTTTTTACTTTTTAGTCCGTTTTAAGAACGTGGCATATTAAAATTTTTATTTTATTTAAATAATTATTTTCTGCTTTTTAGTCTTGTGTGTGTGAAATTTTGCAAGCGATTTTAAACATCTTGATGAGATTATGACGGAGACATGTGACAAATTTCAGGGTTATTTCAGTTTCTCTTCACCTGATCATAAATAAAAAAAAGTTGTTATTTTCGTGAAAAATTAAGTTACGTGACGCAGAGACCTTCGAGATATAATGAAAAACGTACTGCGCATGCGCAAAGATATGGCTAAAATATGGGTGTGCTTCGATGATGCCATGGCTCATTCATATACCCAAGAACCAGGTCTGTAATATTAATAGTTTTCGAGATATAATGAAAAACGTATTGCGCATGCGTCATCAAAACATGAATTGACAGACAAACGGACAAACATACAGACAAGAAAGCGAATTAGTATTGCATTGTCATCTAGTTCTGAGCTATGTTTAAAGTTTCAAGCCTCCAGCTCATCGGGAAGTTAGTTTAAAATCGATTGCAAAATTTGAACAAGATATATATATAAATATATATATATATATATATATATATATATATATATATATATATATAGGGAGAGTGTGAACTAATATTAGGAATTGAAAAATGAGAATAATTTTTTTACAAAATTTCGGTTATTTGCTTAATCTGTTTCGTAAGACATATCAGTCAATGAGAAAATGTTGGACACAAAATTAAGAAGATATAGAACATGTTTGAGAAATTCCAGAGGATGAAATCCAAATACGTAGAATATAGTGATTTCTTTCATTTTCAATGCGATAAATTCAACTTTTTTTAAACATTTCCTCTTATAATTAAAACAATTAGTTTAATTAGTTTGTTATTTCTAAGAAATAAAGTATTATTTTCTTTATATAACCATTTTGTTACTTTATGGGTCTGAATTGTTTTTCAATTATTCATTATACCTGACGATTCTAGAGTAGGGTCCGAACGTAAAAAATAATTTTGAGAAATGATAACAGTAACGCTTTCCTAACGTAAGATACATGAGCCGGATTTTTTTAAAAAATTGATTTAAAAATGTTTTTTTACTTTTATTTCTTGAATAAAACACTGGAAAATCCTTTAAAAAATCATATTTATTTAAGTATGATTTACAGCTGAAAAACAGCTTGTTGCTCATCGGTAACACTAGGATTTAGATCAGAAAAAAAATCCCATGGTAAAATTCTGTAATGTTAAACGCATATGAATTTTAAGAACTGATAATGAGGATAAGGAATTTCCTTCAACATTGTAGAATAAAATATGTTATTCATAAGCGGACAAACAAAGCAAGGAACAAAAGAAAGGCGCAGTTCGTGTCCGCTCCGTAGATTTTTCGTGAAAACGTCGGGATAAAATCACAAAAAAGTGTTTCGTATTAATATGTAATTTAATTATCAATCTCTTTAATACAATATTTACACAGAGTAGTATAATGGTTACAGAATAGATAAATCACAAGCTACCACAGACCCTTGCTGCATGTGATAAACTTCCCGACGTTTCCACGAAAAATCTACGACACGGACACGAACTGCGCCTTTCTTATATTTTATTCAGAGTAGCTTTTGATGGTGCCATCTGTTGACAGCATATAGAACTACATTTCGCGTATGCGCAGTAAAACTCTATTTACTACAAATGCTCATATTTTCCGTAACATTCAAATTTTTATACAATGTTTCTTTTACGTATTGCCAAGTGTTCTGTAAGTTTCGTACAATTCGAAAGAAAACTCTGCATATTATAATCAAAGAGCATGCGGAGTTTGAAATTTCCAATTTAATACCGATTTTTACTTATATTCTAATAAATGTTTTTATTATATCACTTTGGGTCCTAGTAATACTCCTCAAGCTCTTTAAAATGACACCAGAATCACCCTCCTAGCTAAACGTGTTTCCACGCTACACTTATTTATAACCTTACATAAAGCTAATTCATAACAATCCCGCGCATGCGCCTACACTGGTACGATGACGTCACAGGCAAGACAAATACTATGCGACAAACTCTCACAGATATGATCGATCCGTTTTGTGGTCAACCATCCTTTTCGCATTATTAGTCTCGTAGTTATTAGCATTTCAAATCTGACGGTATTTTGTCACACAAGAAAGTTGGATCAACTATCATTGTAACGAGCGGAAAGACGTTTTCACGTCAAAAAGATGCAGCCTCAAGTGAAAACATCATTTTTTAAAATATTTTTTATCTGCTCTCAGGCTGCCATCTACATGTTCTAAATTAATTTAATAATATTTTCAGTATGGTTCGTGCTAGCAACAACAGAAGTTAGATCTCAAGTCTTATTCTCGATATTTTAGAAGACAAAATTGGATATGTTGCTTGAATGCAACACTGGGCCTTTAAGGGTTAATCCAAAAGCCAGAAAGAACAATTGACGGAAAAAACTATTCTAACCAATCAAGGGTTATTAATGGTGCTTTATCCGCAGAGACATTCTCGAAAAACAAACAAAGGAATAGTTTTAGAGATATAACCCTACTTGACACGGGCTCGTAAAGGAATATTTCGCAGTTATAATCTCCTGTTGTCATAATATGGACGAAGAAGAAAACGACTATTGGATGATATTTATCATATTGAATCCCGAGTAAGTGGCAGAATATCCTGTATTGTATTAATATCTAGAAAGAATGATATGAAACTGAAACAAATTATAGTAAGTGTTACAAGAATCGCAACCTCAAAGAGACACGACAGAAATGGTGGTATATTGTTTTTGCTTGATTGATTGCCTGTCAGTATGATAGGATTCACCTTCATATGATAGATTTATATATAAATAATAAAGACCAAGGTCGAAAGAAGACGTGATCTTGCTTAAACTTTCGTTGGAGGGGCTGACGTATTGAACAATATGAGAGGGGCTTCGTGTGGACTAAGTCAGGTCGTTTTTTCTACCCTGTGCTTAAAATTTCCACCCAATTTTCTAACTTTACTACTTTCATCAGTACAGTAACCATAATAGAAAACAATGGCAGATAAAATAGAAAAAGAAGCCAATTTATTCAGCATATATTGAATAAATGAGCATCTAATACGAAAGGACTCCAAATTTTCGTCATTCGCTGTTTGGTTTCCAGGTGTATAAAATTTTTGGTAGTTGTTGAAAGTGTTGAAAATTCCTCTCATTGTAGCTAACTTATCAGTTTTTATGCGTGTGTCTCTCATATCCTTGTCGTCGAATCTGAAGGCAGAGCACAAGTTTTTGAATCCTTTGAGACCCAGGAAAACAAAAAAATGCTTAGAATGGAAGACGGTAGTCAGACTGAGCGAATCGTTTAAACGCATAATACTCGGAGTTTTTTCCTATTAGGTTGGAGGGAGGGATAGGGCTCAGAGAGTAACAGTCGAAAAAAGACCAGCAAGTAAAAAATTCATTGGCGTACTCTGTACGTTAGCCCTTCCAACTAAGGACTAATGTACTACGAAGGGAAAAGACTACGAGAAACAATATTTATATCGTTATGTTTATGTCTGAATTTTATTCCTGATTTAATTTTAGAATAAGAAGCATTTACGCAGAAGAAAGTATGCTTTATTTAATATTGAACTTATTCGAGATGCAGTTAGTTAAAAATTCTACTGTCATTTTCGTACGTCTTCTAGCTTTTTTCTAAACTTTCGTAAAATCAATTCCCGTTCGAAAATTTCAACAAATTAATGGTTCTCGATAACAACCAGTTAATGGTTCATTCGGTGGAAGACTTTCTTCTTTGTAACCAGACGATAGTGACTTCAAAATCCTGTTCAGGAAATTCTGTAAGAAATGGATCATGTCTCCCGTATACGATAGTCTGGGGGATGTGGAATCCATAGGAGTCTAACGCAATACCACCGCCCTGGTATGGAAGTTTGGAGAAAGATTTACTGGTTGAGATGTCCTTCTGATTGTTCTCGATTCAAATTTACGGTGTTGATATCCTATATAGATGATGTTCTTAAAACTGAGACTATAATATTCTATATAATCAACAATCAGAATAGCTAAGAATCTACTTAACACATAATATCGTTATTTATTAAATAAAATTTAGAAACTACTGATAACCTGCTTTTTATCACTGTGGTACCATTATAATGTCGCAATCCTTCACAGAAGTTTTTCAAGATCTGACTGAGTCTTATGAGCAATGTTAACAAATTATATATGTTTAAATTAACCTGTTCCTATGGAATTAAGTGCTTTTTACTTCGATTTACAGAATGTTAGATATTTAAATCCGTTATCGAGTCAAATCATCAATTAATTTGAAACATAAAAATCACTTGGATACTCTTTAGTGTCGCGAGGGCGCGTTCGCGTAGTGGAAAGGTGTCGGCCTCGGAGCCGGAGGGCTCCAGGCTTGAAACCCGGAGTATAGATTCAATCCATAGTTCAGTAATGAACAATTAGAAGTCCACTGTTTGTTTAAATGTAGGTAATTAACTTTGAAATCTGATTTCTCAGAAATGAAACTCATGGGCTTGGTTCACTTTAACTTTGAATTCTCCATACGAGTATAGTTTACACTTGAAATTATGATTTTAATTCATCAACCGAAGTTCCTTATACATGAAGATCACATTAAATCTTAATAAACTAAGAAGAACCACGGTTTCTTGGTCAAACGAATGATAAGCTTTGCCTCTCATAAATCCACATTCTTAGTGAATGCAATGTAGTTATAATGTATTCTTGAAATTCTCCTTTAATTTTACTGAGCATCCACCTATCGAAGGAACTCTTTTCAATGTCTATAGCTATGAAATCAACTCTACCGTACCATCAATATTCATATTATTCTAATGTTTCCCATCTTAACATGAAATTTTGTATTTTTAGAAATAAACCAAACTGTATTAATCAAAACTTTGTTTCGTGATGAAAAGTTCAGGTGGTAGATGGATATATTCATCCAGTATTACACTCGCAATCTGTTGCTTCTCGAAAATTTGCGTTAATATCCTCGCATGCTCCAGTGATTGTCTTTAATACGCGCGAGCAGATGAAATATCGCAAAATCAAATATTTACATCTGCGTGTTGTTTAAGATGATTGTTGAAGTATATCCAAAGTGGTCGAAGCCAATTAGTCTGTCTCTGCTCTGATTCCTTCAGTCGCTTAATTCACGCAAATTGCCGAATAGACTTCTGGATGGACGGTGGATCCTAATTACATTAACTCAATGCGTATTAAGAAGAAAGTTACCACTACCTTTGGAAACTTTTCATTGCAGTTTGTCCGTTGACGTGTGTAGAGTAATTTCATTTAGTTAAGCGACTGAGGGAATCATTGGTACAACCAACTAATTGGCTTCGTCTACTTTGGAATAAGATTCAAGAGTCACTCCGAATGGCACAGAAATGCAAAGATTGAATTTTGGATTCTGCTTTAACATTGATTTCAGGGTCTGTTATTTAAAACGGATTCTATTAAAAACGTACGGACAAACTGCAATGAAAAGTTTCCAAAGGTAACCTCTGTTGGTAATTTTCAGCTTAATACGCATTGAGCTAATGTAAATTGGATCCACCACCCACCCAGACGTCTGTTCGGCAATTTCTGTGAATTAAGCGACTGCAGGAATCATTGGAGAAACCGAATAATTGGCTTCGTCCGCTTCAGATGTACTTCAACAAACACTTTAAACAGCGCGCAGATGTAAATATTTGATTCTGGATTTATCTTCTGATATTAAACGCACCATGTTATTTGAATCACAATCTCTTAGGAAGGTGTGATTTGCCTATAATGAGAAGTATTCAAAGGTATTTGTTCGTTGTCGGACACAGCACATTTGGGAAAAGTAGACCTCAAGTTTAGAAAAAACGAAAGAAAGATTTAGGATTTGCTCTTCATCGCAATCTTTAAAAGTTTAGCCAATTTTATCTCTTTTCTTTTTTTGGAATGCGAAATATTTACACAGGTCTTTGATTTAAGCAGTACTCACAAAATGATAATTAAGTTTTATTTGGTATTATCGACATTTTTGGAGGCATTAAAAATAGAAATCCGTTTGGTTAAAATAGTTGAAAAAGCTAAAAATTACATGAAACAAAACACTTACAGCGGCCATGATCTTTAAACGGAAATAAAAATAAAAGCTTTTAGATATAAATAGTTTTTAATGACTTCAAGGAACATTCATGCCAGATTTGAAAAAAAATCCAAGAGCGCATTTTGGTAGTGACTGCGTAACAAACAACTGTACAGGCAAACGGACGAAATTTCGAATGATCATATTAAAACCGTCGTAAATTTAATCGAGATACGCAACCTTGTAAGAAATTTATTTTTTACTTTATTGTAATAATGTCTGGTGTCGGTCTGCGAGCTGCATATTTCTCTCATGTTCAGAAAACGGATATTTTAGCAGGTTAGTCATTACCCAGCCCTTATTTTTAACTCTTAAAAATTAATTACATTAAGTAAGACAGTGTTTCTTTTTTTTCTATCGATAAATATAACATTATTAAAAAAATAACATTTTCATATATGTGATATTAAAAACTTAAGAATAAAAAACATTTTATTCTTCGATGCAGGTCTGTATACAATGGTCCAAAGAAATCAATTTTTTCATTACAATAATAGCCAACACAATGTGACCAAATGATTTAACGAAAAGATAAAATTTGTACAAGTTTGATTTCAAAAACAAATGGGAATATTACAAATTACGTGTAAAAAATGCTTTCTGCAATAATTCTTAGAATTAAAGGGAAATTTCCAGGAAAATAAATTCATATAATTAAAAAGCTGATTTTTTTCTTTCTTAATAATATGGTGAAAAAATCGTTTGAGATCAATAATGTGCTCTGAAGCTCTATCTAAAATTTTGAAAAAATGTTTCTGAATGTAGATATTTTCCCCCAAGAGGTAATTAATTTCTTGCCAAAATTCAAGTTCATAGGTCATTTTTTGAATTTTCGGGATTCGTCAGCCATCGAATAATGTTTGGCAGGGTACAAATAAAACAAAGATATGTAAAAAAAGGGGAAATTTTCATTCATTGGGATTTTCTTCGCTCTTTTGACAAAACGGCTTATTTTAAATGATGTGAGATTGGCATCTGGAGGTTGATTTACACACAAATTACAAGTCTTTTCCTATTCTGTATAATGTGCTACCTGACCAAGTGGAATAACGATTTCAAATCTATTAAAATAAATTAATGAAAGATTCGTTTTTGTGTAATTTAGAAACAATACTTTTATAATTCATTGACACCGATTTGGTTGAATTGCTTTATTTATTTCTATCTATCATTTTTCCCTGAATTCCAGCTCATATGTAATTTTTTTAAACCTTGAGAAAAGCTTCTTAGAAAATCTTTTATAATCTATTCTTGACAGAAACAATTATCTGATATATCCTAAATAGTAATTCAGCTTTCTCGGTCGTCATTATTTTCTTCAAACAGAAGTATTCATCTGTTTCTTCTTCTTCTGGAACTGCTTTGAAACAAAACTATTCTCTTAATTAGGCAACATGTACAATGAAAACTTCTTTCACCTTTTACCTTTTAAGTTTCATAGTTAGACGAGGTAACTAGAGATTTTTCATTTAGAAAAGTGTGTCTTTGTAAAAGAATTAGCTGAATTTCTGTTAAGTTTAGTTAAGCTCACTTTTTGAGACTGAAATAGTTTTCAGCGGTTATTTTTTGCTTGGAGTTTTACTACTTAATTAGTTCACTGTGAATTCTGAAGATGTTTAATATTATTTGATGGTATTCTTTTAATTGTTGCTACTTATAGAGCTTTTTGACCATTAAAAGAATGTTTGTTATTTTCAGTAAAATCTAAATTCTTTGACTTCAGAAACACTGTAAACTACTGTTTTAATTCAGAGATGTTCTTACTAACTGTAGAGCAGATAGTCTTGCATTTATGGATGTCTACATTTGTTCATTATCTTTAAAAAATTGCATTTTATCATGAGTTAAACATTGTACCTGCATTAAAGAAAAGCTCAGATTCTTAGCTTCAGCTTTCTTAGAAAATATGAAATAATTAGAAACACAGAGAAATTGAAAATTATATACTTTTGAACACATAACAGGTGGAAAACATTTATAGATTTCAAAAATATTTCATTAAACTACGTATTTAAAGAAAAATGTTAAAAGCTATTTTTGATACATTTATTTCAATAAATATCGCAAAAAAAGAGTTTTTAAGGTTTAATAAAATCTAAAAATTTCAAATTAAAAATTATCAAATAGTTTAGGTTTGATCAATTTGAGTTTTGGGGCCATATTCGCTCTTTAATCGGAGTTTAACTTAATAAATTCAGTTTAGTTGAAATTTATGATTTATTTCAGGCATTTAATTATTTCTGTAATCTTTCGTCACTCTTATGGTTTGAAAAAAACGCAACAGGCTCATTTAACAGGATATACACGGAAATATTTTTGCATGATGGCAGATAAACTTCGAAAATTTATAAAACGAAAAAAGTTTCGCTTACATTAATGAAACATTTTCAACGAATATTCTGTTCAATAAAAGCGTCTAAAGTTCAATAAAAGCGTCTAAAATATATACACTACATATAATAATGAGAAATTCTTTATTTGATGAAGTTTTTTTTTCTACTGTTAAAAACTATTCTCGTGTCTGTTAAGTTAATTCCTCATACTCTCGAGTTTCATTGCGTAGACAAGTAGCATACTTAAAAATCGGACACCAGTTATAATTTATATTTCAAGCATTTAATTTAGCTCTATCAGAAAACTTGTAAGCTTTTAAATTAGAGAGGATTTTTAAGAGAATATTGTAAAAAAAATTATGTTTTCAAGAACATTTATTATTCAGAAGTATAAAGTACGTGGCAAAAAATCATACCAAATAAACTCCAATTAAAATTTGCTTAAAGATTATCCAAGTACAAAATTAGTTTTAAATTGAACGGAACTTTCATTGAAGAGATCATTATTGTGTATTTATTTTCCTTTCCACTTTACAATGAAAAAAGGATTAAAAAATGTAATAACATTAATTCCCATTAATAAATAATATTTTGATATTTAAGATATCCTTATCAGGTGTCTCGTTTGCTTTTGATTTTTAAAATACCTTGTTACCGAGCTCTAATTTCGCATTCCAGTTAACAATCCAGAAACGGCTTTATCTTGGAATCAAAACCTTCCCAAGAGATTGTTTCCTAAAGGCTTCAATAAGAAAAAGCCAGAAAATTGAATTAATTTAACTTTAATAGCAATTTTTGCGACCTGACATTTCACGCCTCTGTTTACCTTCTGCGTTGGAATTCAAAAAGTAATTAAAATTATATTTTCAAAACTTCCAATTAACTGAAGTCTTTTTAAAAAATCAAACAATGGCCATCAATAAGCGAGAAATTGAAAAGTATCTATTCTCAACAAGATAAATAAGTACTTTCACCCACTAGACAATGAATGAAAATATTTATTTAAAAAAATAGAAAGGAAATAGAGTTAGCAGAAGAAGAAAGGAAGTATCATGAATTTAATTTGATTGGATGCAAACAATGCTGATTTTTAGTGAGGAAGGAACTGAAAAAGGTTTTAATATCCATTTAAATCAGGAAGGATATCCAAGAACTCCGTTGAACGCTATTTCAACAAGTAGTAATTGCTTACTTTATTCTTAATTGATGTAGTTTGTGAACAGAGTGGAAATCATTTGTTCACAAGGAATTTCAATAGTCAGTAATCATCTTAAACTTTGTTGAATTATAATGTAGAGATGAAAATATAGCAGATATATATAGTCACGTAATATCACAGAATACGATTTAACAATAAAGCATATTTATTTATTTGAAGCAACTCGTAACACAAGAGAACAGAGAATTTGTCCACAATCTTTGGAACTCAGCATTAATATTCGTAAGGGATCTTCTAGAATCTTCCAGCTAGAAATTTAAAGAAAGGTCTAGAATTTCCTAGGAAAAATATAAGCAATATTCGAACCAGGGACAAACAGATTTACAGGCTAGCACTCTACTGAGGTGAATACGTTGACTGCTGACTATGTAACTTTGTTCGGCAATATTATAATAAATGATAATTGTAAATTTAGATATTCCATCGATTTCATTAATTTAGTTTTTCAATCTACACGAACTTAGCAGAGAATACACATCAAAATTAGAATTTTAGTTATTTGAAGAAGATAATATCTGATATATTATTACAATCATTGAAGTACCATATCATACCTTCCTTCCGTCGGTGCGATGTAGAAATTTGGAAAGAGGCTTGTTGACCTTAGTGTCATTCCCGAAATTTGACCACGGTTGCGTATTACGAAGTCCGTCCTCAAATATTTCTCATAATACTTCAACAAAGATGTTTTTATTTCATTTCCCCACACCGATCCATATTACACAAAGACTGTACAGCTTGACACCAGTCGACGAGAAGAAAAATTTCAATAAAAATTAAATACAAATGATTGTTCAATAACATTAATTATAGCACATTACGAAGAATTATTTTAAAACAAATGAAATAAAATAAAAATTCTATGCAATACATCTCCTACCTTGAGCAGAAGGTACTTTCATAACAATAAATTAAAATACATAATAAATAAATAAAACATACATAACAATGAGCAAAAAAATAATGGAAATAAATAAATAAATTTTATTAAAATAGGCACAAGCAAAAGGAATAAAATACGTTTCTAAGAAGTAAAACATTAACCAATAGAGTCTAAGAAGAAGAGGTCCACTCAAAAGCATCGATAAAAAAAAATTCGAAGTTTGCAATAATACAATTTAGGAAAGAGAGGGAAAAAATTTCTATAATACAATTTGGGAGGGAAAAAAACGATTTCTATAAATTGACATACCAAACTTCTCTAGTTTCCGTAACACTTAACTCTTGAATTTTAGATTATGTAACTGTTTAACATATCTTTTTCTATGCGTATTAACTTATATTTTATTTTTACAAGCTGTTTTTTATATTCATTTGGTCTTTCTTATCGCATTTGATAAATTTCTATTGAAATATTATTAGTATTCTATATTATTCTAAGCTTAGTTTTAATGGTTAGTCTTTGTTTTATTATTAGTTTTTTTTCGAAATTTTTCTGAATGCTGATATGCATATTGATTGATCTCTATTTATGACACTGTGGTTTTGTATGCTTTGACTTGTATGTTTTGTGAATATTCCCTGCCGGCTTCCATACGCCGTATACCTTTTTTAGGTGTAGCCGGTGAAGTCAAACAAATAAATAAATACTTAATTCTCGTCCTTTATCCTCTTCTCGATTGATTTCATTATATGAAAACGACTCTTTATCAAATCTCTCCACGCAGACGTTGTTTAAGGATTTTTGTCGGATTTAATACCCACCATAAACCATAAAATATTTCCCCAGTCCTGCCTATACATCCG
>BGPR01037236.1:0-15205 GCA_013235015.1 Araneus ventricosus
TATATTTGTTCATTTGTTGAATGTTTATTTTGTTTGTGCAATTTTTTATTTCAACAAACTTTTAAAAATATTTTTAAATATTATTTTCCAACAATATTTTCAGATAAATATAAGGAAAATCATGCCAGTTTCATTGTTTAATTTAAAGTCGCATTCTTTTCCTTTCTTAAGAATACAATGTAAAAATTATCCTCAATTTTTTTAGATTTTTCATATTTATATCTGAATTATGTCTTCTAAATGATTCCAATTTTATTTCTTTTGTGTTCTACCAATTTAAAAAAATTTCTAAAAATTAATTCGACTGGCATACTTTCTATAAACTGCGAGATGTAAGACAGTTGGGCTGGAGCTACCAAATTCTGAGGGCATTACTCAATAGGTGCTCACTGAGCGAGAGCTTTTCAACATTTTAATCAAATTTTTAATTAACTAAAATTAAAAGAAATAATAATTTTTCCCTCAATAACCTCGGATCATAATAACGCAAAAAAAAAACATTTTCGCACCCTTTAAAATTCAAAATACGCTTTTCGGCAATACGAATTTTATTGTCATGCGATTTTTTTTTAAATTTTAATAAACTTTAGAAAATTAATTTTAAACAATGATCTCACGAGCTGTAACAAATTCATAAATGCGTATGTTGGTTTTCAAAATTTATTGCAAAATTATATTATGTTTTTTTCTGTTTTTTTTCTGCATCCAAAAAAAATTACAATAAATTCTTCGGCATAAGAATTTTGAAAATTGTTTTCACATTACAATAGTATTCCACAGAACGAAAGAAAAAACGTTATTTATTTATTTTTAATCGCATATAAGGGTGTTAAAATTCTTACCCTACATTAAAAATCTAAAAAATATCCAAAAAATTTTTAACAGTTTAATTCAGATTAAATTAAAATCTTTACTTTTTAGAGCTATACTTTTCATGAAATTCTTATTTGGACATTTGCAAAACTATATCCTTAAATAAATGAAAAATTTGCAATCTTAAATATTTACGGAAAATATTTTACACTTTTTTGATCTATTAAAACACTTTTGTGAGTAACTTCACAAAAATTTAAATTTTTATTGTAATTTAAAATGTTCAGTCATATTGATTAGAGTCAAAATTATTTTTGATGTGATGCACTTTTATTTAAGTCGAAGAAACTTCACGATTCCACTTCAAATTTTTTTTGAAATTTAGAAACGAATATTAAAAAATTTAATAAAATCATCTGCAACATTGTCCATTTATTAAAACTAGAGGTCGCCCAGCGGTCGAAATTCGACCGTAATTCATTAAATTTTTAAGTTTGAACGTCATTGAGGTTCTTTTGTCAAAAAGTATACCTCTATAATCATTGCATATAATTTTTTTTTTAATTTTATTCTATTACGGCAGCTGTGAGCGTGTACAAATATGCATCAGAATGCATTAATTTTCGAATTATTTGAAAAATACGAACGATAGGAAAAATGAGGTATAACTTGGCTAAGTCATATTTAAAAAACAATTATGCGTTTTCTGGCATTTCCTTGGGGGTTTTTTATTGCTATACTGGCCAGGTTTTGCCAAGGCTGCACAGTTAATTTGCCTATCTTTTTCAAATTACATAAAATTTAACTAAAAAATTCATACAAAAAATGAAATGAAGAATACTTGCTTCGTATTTTTTTTATATATTTTTTATTGAAACAAAAAAACCGGGCGGATAAAAAATAAATGTTGTCCGACTGTTGACCACAGACTTTTATGTGTTTGACATTTAGTATGAACGTAAACAATCAATATTTTATTTAATTTAATTGAATGTATTAGTAATACATACTATATATAAATCCTATAGAGACAATCTCTACTCTGTGCGACTGTGTGACCACAGACTAAGGCTACGAACACACGAGTCGGCTACGGCGAATTCGGCTGAGAGCTGAAAACGTGTCGGTGGTGTTCACACGGGGCGTTTGGCGAATCGTCGCTGCAGGGTGGCGCTGCATATTCGGCTTTCGTGCCGGCTTTCGTGTTGATCTTTCTGCGTGAGTGATATACGTGGCTCAGAAATGGTGATTTATTTGAATGAAGAATTTATTTGAAGAGCTCCCATCGAAGAAAACATTTATTGCATATAATGAATAAAAATTTCACAACTTTTAATGTATGGAACTGTTTCAGAAAATTCTCAATTGAATTCCGGATAACATACATTAGTATATAATTTTTTATTTTCCAGTGTTTCATATAATGTTCTCACAAATTAAAGAATACCCTATGGATATTCTGCTTATCCTGATAAATATTAGGCATGTAATTGAATTTCAAATAATATTATTTTGATAAAAATTCCATTTTTAAACAATATAGCAATTCATAATGATCATTGCATGTGTTATTTTGTAGGGAAAAAAATTGCTTTAAAAAGTAAGTAATTTCATATTTTACAAAGGCTAGTAAGAGAAAAATTATTTTTCAATATATTTTTATTTATGATTCTGAAGTCAAATGTTTCAAGTAAATTAAAAAAATAATAAAATTTGAACATGAAGAACTGAAAAGGTTATACCTAAAAATTATAAGCTAAATATTGTTCAACTGACCTAAAACATTAATAATTTTCAACCGGTTCATTAAAAAATATATATTATCTGCTTTTTTTGCAAAGTATAAATATAAATATATTCTGAAATTTGTTAAAATTAAGGAAAAAATTGCACAACTTTGAAATTCACATCATTGAAATGATTAGGATGGAGTCACCGAATTTGGACCATCTGGACGTTGTTTACTGCACTGTGGTGGAGAAATAATTTTAACGAAAAACAAGAAACTGAATTTTTTATAGCTTATTTATTTTCAGAACGTCGTAATTAACTTTTTTATGAAATGGACTTTAAATTAGGAAAAAGCAAATTCCTTAATATCAAAAATTTGATTGGGGCCTACATTCCTGATGATAAAACAGTGTAACAAATTTTATCCATCTAGCTATTCAAGTTTTTGAGTTATAGTGTTCACATGAAAGCGAACAGACAGACTTCCCGTAGACGGATTTTGTACAAAATTTGATAAAAACCTACAAATTATGTGTCAAGATCACATACCAAATTTCATCCCCATAGCTCTAATAATTTTCGAGTTATCGGTTCACATAGACAGATACACAGACAGACATAATTCCAAACTTGTGTTTTTCGGACTCAAGGAGGTCTAAAACGTGGAGATTCGTCAAAATCTCGAGTTCGAATTTTTTGACGATTACAATATTTTCTCTTTGTATATTTCCTATACGAGAAAGTAAAAAAATTAAATGTAGAAGGAAACTTGATGCATTTAATGAATCAGCGACCAGTTTAATTAATGTATCAGTGAAAATCTGAATATAAAACGAGTGCCGATGAAAAGACTATTTCCTTGAAAAAAAACCCGTCCCCTCATATTATCGTAGATACAAATTTTAGCAAAAGCATTTCTTCACAATACGCCTGTTAAAGATATTTATAAGAAAATAAAATATGAATATGCCTTTATAATAAAACAGTTTAATTAAGCTTTATTATCAAATAAAATGTATTATAATTATCCTTCTAAATAAAATATTACATTAAAATTACAATTCAATAATACTTTCGAAAGTTATCTCGAAAAGGTGAAAAAAATTAACTTGATATTACATTTTCATCCTGTACAAATACAGACACACTCGCTTTAATTATTTGTAAAAAATCATAATATCAGCATAACAAAATATAATTAATCGAAAAAGAAACAAAAAAATGTTTTAAATCATCTAAAATCTCATAAGTTTTTATTTAACTTTAAAGAACAGAATCGGTGCTTGGACCTGCCATCCGTTTAGAGCGAAAACGCTTTCGTACAAAAACACGTGTGAACACTGTCACTCGTTACTATGGGACCATGCGACGATTTGCCGGCGAAACCGGAGCTGCTTCATTGGGGAACGATGAGACGAGCGCGACGAGATCTGGTTACACGACTTTGCCGCGCAAGTGTGAACAGCGCCATTAAAGAACACGGGGTCATGTGTCGCCTCACGGCCACAGCTTTCGACGAAAACGACCCGTCTGTTCGCACCCTAATATGTGTTTGACATTGACAGATTTAAATCATCCGCACTTTGTATTTCACTCCGAAGAGTTTTTTTTATTAATAATCTAAATAAACTCCCTCTTGGAATGGATTTCACTGCGGGGGGGATTAAATAAATTACAAATCATCCCCTCCGCATTTACTACGCTAATTTTTTTACAGTGTATGAACGTAAACAATGAATGTTTTATTTTATTTAATTTAATGTATTTGTAACACATATTTTACATAAATTTTATCTTTCTGCACTCCTTCTCCATATGAACTTTAATTATCCCAAATCTCACACTCCTCCGTGCGCTCAATGTGCTTAAAAAGGGGTACCCTTGCCTGTGACAGAGCCGACCAGACGGCGCTGTCCAGATTTGTCAGCGGTCACCTGAGGAGTTGCTCCTTCTGCCGCGGTAACAAAGTTTTTCCGGTATGCGCAAAGTGTGGAGTAGCGAGTGCGTCCCCAGAGCACATCCTCTCTTGTCTTCGCCTATCTAGGGAGACTTTCGAGACGGATCCTTTGCTTGCTCTCGATTTCTTGAGGGTGAGTGGGCTCATGGATGGTGTCTAGCTGCCGCTAGACAGAGAGGGAGGGATTAGTAACAACAACAAAAAGGGGTACAAAGTTTTATCTTCACGTATTAATATATAGATTCAGAAGAAGGAAGTAAATTTTTTAAAGATTATTGATATGGCATTATTCTTTTCACAGTTGATGCTTAGATTATAAGATGACATTTTCATGGCACATCAGAGTTTCTAATTATGGATTTAGTAATTTTGAATAAAACAATGAGACGAAATTTATCCAACACTTTACTTTCCTAACATAAATATGTGCTTGATTCACGAAAGATTTTACACTAGACCTATATAAATTCAATGCTTTTGACAATTTTCAATGTTATGTTATCTTTTCCCATTGTTTTGTTGAAGCTATGATTTCTAAATGAATGTCTTCTGCCTATCACCTCAAATCAATTTTAAATAATGAGAAATGTATGGAACATAAAATGACTAATTTATTTTGTAATTTAATTCTTTCTTAAAACCCGCAATACATTCACAGCATATTAGTTAGCTTTACTATAAAATTGTTCTCTGTAGTTGATATTTTAGTTTGTTGCTGTGGTTTCATCTCGTTTCAAACATTTCTATTCATATTTTGGAAGATCTATTAACAGGTTTTAAGACGGTTATCTCTGAAAGGAAATTCAATATCCTAAATATCTCTATATTTCATGCAGCCTTATTCAAATATTTTATTGATGTCTGAGCATTAGCGACTAATTAAAGTGGAATTTCCCTTTAAAAGGCATAAAAAGAGCACTCGTCTTTTCGATTATGAATGCATCGATGACAGACTGAAGAATCAAAATTATTGTTTAAAGTTGAATTTTACGTACAACTGTGGGTACTGCTTTGAATTCTATTTAAGAAACATTTAACTCCTTAAAAGAAGGTAACACGTTAATTAAAGTCTAAATAAATTCAGGGATATGTCCGAAAATGACTTAAAAATCCGCAAAAGATTTTTTAAAAGTTTCTAATGGCGATTCAATATCTAGGGTTGATAATGGTGAGGACTTGTATTATAAATTAATGATGTTCAAAATCATTAATGATGATATTAATGCATGTTTAAAAAATTTGAAATTTATTATAGCAAATAAAATCGAAATTCATAATTTCCCAACTTTTCAGCAGCATTAAGAATGTACTTAACCCTGCCAATCACAGATTCAACAGGCGAAAGAAACTTCTATAAACAAAATATAATTAAATCTTACTTTAGATCATCGATGTGCGTAGAGAGATTGAGTAATTAAGGTTTAATAGAGAAAGATGTGTCATAAAAAATTTAATGGCATTATTGATCAACTTGCTAGTTAGAAAACAAGAAGAGTGCAACTTTAATTTAATATTTTATTAAGCGGAATAAGTATAATACATGTAATTTAATAATGAGCGGTTGCTTTTCATATTGTTTTGTTATAAATACATTTTCAAATTTTATTTTCCTATAAACATCTTGTACACGTGTGATGTGTAGAAATAGACTCTGCCTGAATTTTGCATTTCATAGAATATGAGGCGACGTCTTTTTCAAGAAAATTAAGTCTATAATCGACATTCGCTTTACCTTCGGAATTTTAATGATAAATTGATGAAACTTGTTACTAAAGTTTTCTTCTATCTACGAATATTTATATTTTTTTACATAAAGAAGTTTCGGTAATGTTCAATTATAAATACATTGGTTTACAAAATGATTGAAGGTATTATGAGGTGGGAGATAACATAAATTAAGTGGCACGATAGCGACTTCGCCTTTAGAAACGGGACTGATCCCCTGGAAACTTATGATTCTTTTGAGAATTGACGGATTTACGTCAACTTGCACAGCTAGAAAGAACCCTTGGAAGCTAAAACGAATGAAATGATTTTACAATATAGGTACAGGCACTAGAGGAGGATAGAGGTACACTCTTGTTACAGATAACAATCTGGCCGATCGCCTTCAGAGAAACCACAGGAATCTCATCTCCGAAATCCGGAGGGTGAATAGCAGCATCCCCGGGCTCAGATTACCATTCCTCTGTCCCGGGAGCATATAAACATTCCCTACTCCAGTTGAGTCCGATAGCAACCTACGACGAATCTGATTGGACGACCGAATGCGAGAGTCTTTGAAACCGAAACTTTATCGTTTTATTGCCGGGCGCTTGTTTCATTTCGGTGTGTTTTCGACTACTTGTTCTCTGGGTTGACTAATATGGCTCTTCAAAATTCAGAACTTCCTTCTTTCGAAAATGAAGTTATACAAACAGATTCGGAAAATACTATCCTTCGATCTAATTTGAAGAATATATCCGACGTCAAAGCTTGGATAGCCGAATATGGTAGAAATACCAACACGAAATGGAATCTTCGACATTCCAATCCATCTGGTGTACGATTCCTGTGCGCGTAAGTAGAAATAATTATTTCAAATCTTTATATTTAATTGATGTATCAGCTGTTATTTATAATATTAAAATCATTATATTTCAGTCACAAGTACGTATGTCACCACAGTTCTTTCAATAAAGTTCCTAGTAGCCAGAACAAGAGAGGAATCTCAAAGAACTTAAATTGCGCAGCTACTATATAGATTATTTTACACTTTAACGGGCTGCAGATCGTTATTCTATGAAATAACTAGTTAAACCATGAAATACAAGAGAGTTTTACACTTTAACGGACACGATCAGTTATTTCATGGAATAACTAGGTATTCTATGAAATAACGGATTTCATACTTTAACGGTAACATATATACCTGCTTTCATACAATTTTTTTTTTGTAGAGCAGAAACTTCAATGTTGTATATTATTTTATATATTAATGTATTGAATATGTATATACCTGCTTTCGTACAATTTATTTTTTCATACAGCACAATCTTTTGAATTTGTTTCTGCGGTAGCTCCAAAATGTGAAATATTTCATTGTGTTTAGTGGGAAGTTCTCTGTGGTTGATTGTCAAATGTCTTTTTTTTTGCTTTACATTTTTAATTTGTTTCAACGTTGTATATCATTTTATATCTGAGTGGATTGAATATACCTGCTTTCATACATTTTTCTTTTTTGTAGAGCACAATCTTCAATGTTGTATATTATCTTATATATATGAATGTATTGAATATGTATATACCTGCTTTCGTACAATTTATTTTTTCGTAGAGCACGATCTTTTGAATCTGTTTCTGTGGTAGCTCCAAAGTGTGAATTATTTAACTTGTGTTTATAGGAAGTTTTCTGCACGTTAGGTGCTTAGAATGTTTTTTTTTTTTTTTGCTACGTTTTTAATTTGTTTCAATGTTATATATTATTTCATATCTGAATGGATTGAATATGTATATACCTGCTTTCATGCAATTTTTTTGTAAAGCACAATCTTCAATGTTGTATATTATTTTATATATGGATGTATTGAATATGTGTATACCTGCTTTCGTACAATGTATTTTTCGTATATTTTTTCGTAGAGCATGATCTTTTGAATCTGTTTCTGCGGTAGCTCCAAAATGTGAAATATTTCATTGTGTTTAGTGGGAAGTTTTCTGTGGTTAATTTTCAAGTGTCTTTTTTTTTTTTGCTTTACATTTTTAATTTGTTTCAACGTTGTATATCATTTTATATATGAATTTATTGAATAAGTATACACCTGCTTTCGTATAGCACAATCTTTTAAATCTGTTTCTTTAATAACTCCAAAATGTGAAATATTTAATTGTGTTTATGGGGGAGGTACCTGATGCTTTTACTGTATAGAAAACGGTCCTTTTCAGGACCAAAAAATTTTATTCCTTCTTGATTAAGGTGAAAGCATTAAAAGGAAACCAGCTTTACTTTGTAAGTTTTATTTGAAGAAAAATAACTTTTTTGAGGCTAAGAAATTTCATTCTGTGCTGATTTAAGTTAAAGCATCAGAAGCAAAATAAAGCGGATTCATATATATATGAAGATTTTAGAATAGCTTCCAGAACACAGTGTCTTCATTATAGCAAGCGAAGTGGGGTTGGCGAGCTTTAGAGAGCAGGGGACAGAGCCCCCTAGTATAATTCTTATTTTATAAATAATGTGTACATTTAAGTGTAGGAACATTGAGATTTCAGATGAAATTAAGTAATTAGAATAGTTTAATAAAAAAATTATGTAGTCTTAAAACATGGCAATTGAACGATATTGATGTTCGTCCCACAGACTAAAGCTAGTATTGAGTAAATGTCTTGTTTTTCTACTTTTTTCTTGTTTAATTGAATAATAGATGGCTTTTCATGTGTGTATCGTGAATTTATTATACTTTTATGTAAATTATATTTTTTCATAGTTTGTTCTTTCTTTTATCTCAAAATATATTTATATTAAAAATATTGTTTTCTGTCATTTTATTACAACTTAAATCTATAACAATGGCAAATCTCATGTTGAACATTTTCCAATATTACCTTTACATTATTTTTACTCAAAAGTAAGACTATTCTATGATAAATTCATTTTATTTTCAATAATATGGCTCTATTCTCTTGAATTTCTCACAAAATGCAAGCAAATAAAACACTAATTATGATTTTATGCTCTTATGTTTACAGAGAATATAAACAAATTGTAAACTTTTCAAAAGGTTAAGAGTAACATGAATTTTCAATATTGTTAGAAAGATCATGAATAAAAATATTTTTCTGTAAATAAACAAAATTAAGAGCTTCAAATGGGTGGTGATCCCTCTGAAGCATTCCCTCCATAAAATGATCATTTTTCTATTCAGTAAATTATTTTCAATTCTCTGAAGAATAATCCCAGAATTTTTGCCCATCCTTAACATTTTTGAAAATAATTTTGTAGAAGATTTTTGTAAAATGGAAACCCTTAGTTTAGAAGGTTTTAGGGCTGCAATCATAATTTTAGATAGATTCCTTATAGGACTTCCAGAAAATTTCTACAGCTCTTCACTGATCAGGATCCCTAGAACCCAAAACCATCTTTCGTTAAAAAGTTGATCTCTACTACTAATAAATAAGAATCTGTGTGTGTTGGCACTGTACAGGGTAGAATATTGATCCTAGAACTACCAAGTTTGGCTCACACATAATTAGGAGGATGGAAATGTGCACCTCGAAGCGAGGGGTTTTATTCAGTTTTTAATTACAAAAAAGCGTTATTAAAAAAAGCAAGAAGCATTATTAAAAGTTAACCAAAACTTTGACGTTTTTTTCCCTGTAACTTCCGAAAATGTTTTAACACAAAAATGATTTTTCCATCATCTTAAAGTTTAAAAAAAGTAATTTTTTATAAATTTTATTATACGAATATTTTTTTTTTACTTTAATACAAATATTTTATTTTTTTAAAAAAATACTTTTAGAAATATTTTATTTAAGTGTATTTGAAAACTATAATTGCTGCAAATATTTTATCTTCGGTTTTTCTTCCATAACCATGGTAAGAAGATACATCTTAATTTTTGCATATTGTTACAAATAATATGCACGATGTTAAACGCATGATATTAAAACGTGCTTTTAACAAAATTTTTGAATTAAAAAAAATTGCGGTAATTACAGTTAAGGTTTAACTATAAGAAGTAAGGAATTATGAAAATTTCTTGTGGTTCTTCTATTTTTTAAAGTTTATTGTTCTTTCTTATAACATTACTGGATGCATAAAACATATTATCAGAGTCGCGGTGACCTAGTGGTTAGGTCTCTAATATAGGGCTCCAGGCTTGAAATCCGGATCCGCCGTGTATTGGGCCTGTTGCACTCTAAATCATACGTGGGGGGGGAGGGCAATGCCCCCCGTTGGTGTGGAGCGAAAGCTTGGAGAGGGGATGCCAGCTCAGGTGTCGTCCTCGTCATCCAACTGTGGTTCACAATTGCGAGGTCTGTCCCAAAAGAGCCCTCATGTTGCTTCAAAACGGGACATTAATGTAACTAAACTAAAATAAATTATAACTCTTTTAGCTCAAAATTTTGCTTTCTTATTATAGAACAGAGAATCAGTAAACAAAAATCCTTTAGGAAATTACGTAAATTATAAAACATCTTCGGTTTTGTTGAAATCAAGTCCAGTGGTTTAGGAGGAGATGTGGAACATACACACATAGCCACAATAACTTTTATTTAAATTAAGATAATTATTATATAATTGCTGGCAAATAGCATGAACCATAAAAAGGTTTTAGTGGAGATTTTGTCACAATTATTTAATTTTAATTAAGTAAATAGTTAATTTTAATTAATCAAACAGTTGATTTTAATAGTTAATTTGATAATTAGTTAATTTTACAGATTACTTTAATTTGATATTTAACTAAACATGGCGGGACCAGGATAATTCAATATATAATAGCCAAAAACGATAGATATTTAAATAAGAGTTTCCTTTATCCTTTTTGATATGAAAAATATATCCTTAACTTTAAAATTGTTTTGGGATTTTCTGCCTGAGTATTTGGTTTTAACCGTCGATGGAGATTTAAATTACTGTTCAAATTCGATGCATTCATATCCTATGCTTTAAACACACATATTAAATTTTTCACTCACAATGTTTAATAATTTTTATTCTCTTATATGTTAAGAATTTAGTCACTATTATCTCTGTAACCAGGGGCTGCTCTAAATGAGCCCATTCTAGTAGTGTTTCATGTCATGTGATTTCACCGTATGACAAAGTGATGTTCGCACAATTATATTATAATCTAGATTAAATAAATTAATTTTTAAATCTAGAGTCTTTCTTCATTCGTGTCAAGAGTCAATTTCGTGTTACTGTTTCAGACAGGCTGGCTTAATGTTATCTAGGAGATATTTGCACTGCTGAGATGTTTATTTCTTTATGACTCCTACCTGTTGAATGATTATGTGTTGAGATATAAAAAAAATTGACCAATGTACTGACCGATAAATCTAGCATAGTCTTTTGGAATGAAAAATGGAATCATAAAACCTTTATATAGTAAAAAATTAAATGTCATGGAAACAGAATCACAGCATAAATATTGCAATGTGTAGAAACAATGAAGTCACTGGCTATGTCTGCATTGATCAATATGTAATATTTCAATACTTTTGTAACATTAACGTAAAGGAATCTGCCTTTGCCTTCAAGCTCGCCGAAAAGGGATTTTTTTTTAAAGACGATGCTTATATGGGAATTGCAATATGTCTAAAAGAAAGAATTTAAAACAAATACAAGGTAATTAAATCAAGGAAAAGAATTATTCCTTCTCAAAAATTAAGCAAGGCAGTATCTTGTAGAAGAACTTAATATTTTAGGAAGTAACATTCTGAAATTTGTTCCTGTATCGCATTGCGCGAATTGCCTAAACATCGCCTATTCCGCTAGTGGGAGGGGGCCTCGCATTCGCTCGTCCAATCAGATTCGTCGTAGGTTACTATCGAACTCAACTGGAGTAGGGAATGTTTATATGCGTCCCGGGATAAGGGGTAAGTGGGGGGGAGGAGAGGTGCCGGCCAGTACTTGAACCTAATACGCTTTTGAAATGGCCGTAATAAGACACCATGGAGTTTTGTATTCGGAGTTACTGCATCAAAATAAATTAATTAAAAAGAGAATATACCAAAAACTGATGAAATCCATCTCTTCCGGCTACTAAAAATCGTTATATTTCTGTAAAGTAACAAACTAATAGTTGAAATGTCAGCTATTCCAACAATAAAAATAATTTTAATTTTTTTATATTGCGAGAAATTTCACTTCTTAAAAAGTTTTTAATATATTCAAATGAAATTTTACCACTATATTCTATACATTTGTAGATATGTTGTGAGCTTCAAATATAGCTTGAAAGTGTATAATTATTTATTTTAGAGCTGTTTTATTCGAAAACTTGATAGTTTTTTCTTGTTAAAACCTGTTGCGTATACAAACTTTGGTATATCTCAGTAACTTTAAGTGGTACTCTGATTATTCTGAATATTCTGCTTCACGACACAGGTAAATATATAACAAATATATTATTGAAACAAAAAGTAAAATACATGGGTTAGAATTTGTTATAAGACGTTTGGCGTAAACGTCAATTTTTACTAAATTTTGACCAAAAATGGCCAAAATTTCAAAAATAAATTTTTTTTTTCACTAAAATGGCATTTGAATTCACAGTTTTATACACTGTTTTAACTGAAAACATAAATGTTGAATAAAAAATTCCTTTTTTTATAAAATTATATTATTTGTTTACCAACAATCCTTTTTCATAACACTAGCACAGAGTTTAAGGAAATAAAAGGAATTAAGACTTCAGAATGTAAAGATGCAATTTTTATTTATGATTGGTAAATCATAATCATAGTAATTAAAAAAAGAATAAACTGCGTTTTTTTTTTTACTTTATTTTAATATTTAGTTTGATATTGGTCCTGGATAAGGACCATATCATTTCCTTTTAGAATTTCTTTCAGCAGATACTTTTTAAATGAATTAATTTTATGTAGGAATATCTTATAATTTTTTATTTTTTCTTAGAACTCTAAACAGCTTAAAATTGAATTAACCTTGATGCACAGCAATTTTTTCACAACTGGCACCGACATCTTTCTTTTTCAACTGTCTAAATGGACCCCGTTATCGAAAAAATTCGTTCAACTGGAGCTGATGTGCCAGGCAGGCACACGGAAAATTCCACGATTTAAAAAATTTTCGAAGAAAATATCGCTTTAATTTTTATATTTAAATAAAGAAATGCGTTTCCTTGTTTCGTGAATTTTTATAAGACATTATTATAGAAACCAATTATATATGCAATCACTGAAATTATGGTCTAGGTCAAGAGTATGCAATTTTTCAAGCCTCGTGGGTTACACTGAAATCCTACACAGTATTTTAGTTCGTAAAAGATTTTGAAATAATTATACCATATTAATATACTTTCAAGAATTAAAAATATATTTAGTGTAGCATTTAGGTGTATATAATAGTGTGTAATATTTCACATTTAGTTAAATATAAAATATTAATAATTATTACATTTAGTTAAAACTTCTCGAAATAAAGATCTTGCTGATTACGATATCGGTAAATCTATGTTTATTGCTCAGAGAAAATATCGATTCTGACTTACATGAGAGCTCCTCGTCAAACTTGACATTTTGTAATAGATATAGTTCATTTTTGTATATATGACAGTGGTTCCCAACCCATGGGCCGCGGCCCACTTATGGGCCTCGGATAACGTATTAACGAGCCGCGAACTGCTAGTCAAGAGTCGAAGTCAGGGGAGCTACAAGAGTCTTCACTTGTTTCTTGCTTTATAAAACAATATATTTTTATTCCTTTTACAGGAAGCTTCACTAATTACTGGCATATAAGGGCATCTAATATACAGGGTGTCCACACTTATCGTGGTCCAATTGCTAATTTCTAAATTTTTAGAGAAAGACATACAGTTCCAATTGGTAAACTGCTTTAAATAAAGGGAAGAATTATATCTTATGTTTTCTGAGTCACTAAATATATTTCTGAAAAAATGACGAATTCTAACTTTTCATAGGGTTCCACCGGTCATATCAGTTATACTTAGTAAAATATTCTTGACACTCTAAAATTTTAACCAAAAAAAGTCCCACTCTTCAGCGACTAAAATTGACCGAGTTATGGAGTTTTGAATTTCATGATTTTTACTAATCAGCGGCCTCTTCGAGCAACTACTGTGCATTGATTGGTGAATCGTCTACAAGACGGCTATTGAAATGGTGTAAAGTGGTCTAACTCAGCGATATTCAAAGCTCCATAACTCGGCCAGTTTTAGTCGCAAAAGAGTGCGACTTTTTTGTTTAAAATGTTAGACTGTCAAAAATATTTTACTAAATATGATTGATAGAACCGGGGAACAGCATAAAAAGTTAGATTTCGTAACTTTTTCAGGAATATATTTATTCACTCAAAAAACATATAATTCTTCCCTTCCTTTAAAGCATTTTCCAATAGGAACTACATGTCTATCTCTAACGGTTTAGAAATTAGCTATTGGACCACGATAAGTGTGGACACCCTGTATATACATATATATCAATGTCATGAAAATGAATCAATGTTGAAATTAAATGGTAAATGGCAATGTTGATATGTGTGTGTGTGTGTGTGTGTGTGTGTGTCTCTTTTACTTGTATATTTAGTTAGTGGGCCTCAAAATATTTTTTTACACAACAGGTTGTCCGCACCACCATAAGGTTGGGAACCACTGAACCTATGAAAAAATCGATACAAAAAATGGTTCATTTTTGTATCGATGAGCAAACAGCTCATTTAGTTATTTTCAATATTATCTCTCCAATTTCAACAGTAGACATGAAATAACAGATTTCATAATCAATGCGATTAGTAGGCAAACAATCATGATGGTAAAAACAAACAATTTTATGGAAATCAGTTGCATGAAAAAAAAGTTATTTTAACTAGAAACATGCCGACTGAAATAAATAAGTCGAGAATTTTTTAAAAATATGTTTCTCTTTATTTTCAATGAACAAACGCTGTGTTTGTTATTAACAGACTTAAAAAAATTTTCGAATGGTATATGATAAGCTTGATAGAGCAAAATA
>BGPR01037237.1:0-15205 GCA_013235015.1 Araneus ventricosus
GACTGGAGACGTCATTTGATGTCTTTTGATAACCATATGTTGTTGACCTGAGACATCACATGACGTCTTTTGATAACCATACGTTGTTGACCGGAGACGTCACATAACGTCTTTCGATGACCGAACCTAATTGACTGAGTATTATACATTTTAATTGTGGTTTTCGTTCATTTATCGTTTGTTTTCGTTATATTTTCAATTTTTTACGAAATGGTGTACTCATGCACTTTTTACAACAATTCTAACGGTAAATATATTATTGAGAAACTCTCAGTTTGTGGAAAGATGTCGTAAATTCAAGTTGCCTTCTTATTCAAGCCTCAAGATTCTTTCCTATTCACTTTTAGGAAAAAATCGTCTACAAAAAAACCCGGTCAACAATGTGTTAATATTGCTAATGCCCATTAATTTTAATTTTAGCGTTCTTAAATTAATCATTGACCTTCTAGGGGAGACTTAAAAAAAAAAAAAAGGTGGGGATATCTTTGCAAAAAAGTTTCACTTTCGCGATCATTTCCGTGCAGTACAGTACGTATTCTTTCGATTTGCGATCAGAAGCATTTCGGATAACACGGGTTTCTATTATCCCGAGTTAGGTTAACCGGAGTTCAACTGTATTTTAATTCCAAAAACGGTATATCTTAGAAGGAGTTTTCAACAATTTCCAATAATTCTATAATATACTGGGTGATTTAATAAAACGTTGCCAAACATTAAGAGTAGGTCAGGCATACGATAGAAATCCAGAATCGTATAGGAATATGGGTGCGCAAATGCCATCTGGAAGCAGCAGATGGCATTTAAAATGAAACAGCGATGGACAAAATTCCGATATCTCTCTTAATCTTAGCGGCATTGAACTGGAATTTTTATATAAGTTGCGCTATATATATATAGCTCTGAAGTTGTGAAAGAAAAATTACGCTACCTTTTGCGTATGCGCAGTAAAAAATTATTTACTACAAATGCTAATATATCCTTTGTTATTCAACGTAATCACATGAAACTTTGAGACAATGTTTCTTTAATACATTGTCACATATTATATAAGTTTCATACAATTCCAAGGAAAACTGCAAGTTATAAGCAAAAAAAAACATGCGGAAAATTTAGCATTTTAAAAGAAACCTTTATATCTTTCCGAATATTCTTTCTATTTTTACGAAAATGCATGTAAATATTACGCAAATTGCACAAAAGATTTGATGAAAGTTGCAAACCATTACCAGCTTTCAGTGAAGCGGGGGTGAGCCAAAATCCCTCTTCGACTTTATCAATTTCTGGTCTGCCACCTGAACGCCCTCCTGACCAAATCTTTGATGAGAATTGTGAATTAAAACCTATTCTTTATATGGTTAAAGTTCGAGGAAAATTCATCCAGCTTTTCGAGTGATATTCGAAAAAATGCAAAATTTCCTTCTGTATTCCTCACGTAGCCTTAAAGTTTGGTCAGGCACAAGCGAGTGCATCCAGCTGCTTCACAGAAAACTGATAGAGTCAAAAGTTTAAGCACAACAATAATTTTGAAATAAAACTTTAAAATATCCACTCTATTTTAAAGCAGTATTCATATATGTAAAAAATATAGAATTGAAATTATACTTAAATTACGATCATGCTTTAAACTTTATTTTCAACCATCGAATTTAGCAAAAATACAAAAATAGATGTGTCAAAAGTTAAGCACATGAGATATTTATTTTTCACAGTCGAGTAAAAATAAAATGTTAATACTTGATTATTGTTCCTTTTTATTGAATTACGTGGAATACGTGACTTTCCATCGATAATACTAAGTTCTGTAATAGTTATAACTGTAGTTTAAACTAAACGTCCTCAATAGCCAATTTCAATTCTTCAACTGAAGGTATCTTCACTGCTGCTGAAGATATCTACTGCCTACTACTATTTTGATAAACTAAATTTGTGAATTTATCCCACACCTTTTCTATGAAGTTGAAATCAGGACTTTGGGCTAGACCACTCAAAACCCATCCCATGTTGGAGCTAGGCCACTGTGACGTTGATTTGAAGGCATGAATTGAAGGGATGTCATGCTGAAAAGTCAAATCTGTTCCACCAAAACTTTCAAGAAAGGGAACCAAATGACTGGCAAGTGTCTCTTGATGGTTTTCAGATTGTTTTCGAACCTGAGTAAGGCTAGGGATATCTGACTATTGAAACAAACTGCCCATACGATCAGAAATCCACCACTATGTTATCGTCTAAACATGCTTCTGAGTTCTTTTGGTAGTTTATGCCAATAGCATGCAATCCCATCAGGTCCGTCCAAATTCCATTTTTTTCATCGTTGAATATAACAATAAGCCGCACATAACCAAATGACATGTGCTTTTTGGCCTACTGTAATCAAGTTTGTCTGTGGTGTGGTGTCAAGCCAGGTGATCGAGACATCTTGCGGTTTTTCATATACCCCGATTCTAAAATTCTTCTATGAATAACGTTTTTCGACATTTGTACAAGTGATATTTTTAATTCGAGAAAGAGAAAAATTCCTAATTTAAGCGAAGATTCTGATACGCGTGTCATTACGAGAGTTGGTCACAAGTGGCCTACCAGAACGAGATTTTCATTTAAAGTTTTTACCAAAAGCTAGTATTTGATGAATTCCATGTTTTGACCTCTTTAAAGCAGCTGCAATTTCAGAGAAATGGACTTCTGTTTTGCTCCCATATACCAGATTTTTCGTGCTTCCTAATATGAAAATTCTTTAGACGTAGCCATTTTGAACTAATGTCAAACAAACAGTCAGGTTCTTCTTATACACCTAGATATCATGTAAGTGCGCAATTGCTTGTGTGGTTTCATTAATTTGCATAAAAGCAGTTTTGTGCTTAAACTTTTGACACAGCAATTTTCGTTCCATTCTCAAAACTTTTAAGTTAATAATGTTTAAGATGATTTTAAAATTGCAATTTTGTATACATATAAACGACATGTTGAAATAAAGTGGATTTTTGAAGTTTTATTTTAAAATTATTTTTGTGCTTAAACTTTTGACACGCACTGTAATGCACATTTTTTCGAATGTCTCCCTAAAGATTGGATGAATTTTCCTCGTACTTCGACCATTTAAAGAATGGGTTTTAACTCACAATTTTCTTCAAAGATTCTGTCACGAGGGCATTCAGGGAACCGACCAGAAGTTGATAAAGTCGAATAGGGATTTTGGCTCACCCCGCTTCACAGAAAGCTGATATTGGTTTGAAACTTTCATCAATTCTTTTGTATGATGTGTGGAATATTTATGTGCATTTTCGTAAAAATAGCACGAATATTCCGGGAGATATAACGGTTTCTTTAAAAAAATCCTAAATTGTTCCGTATGTTTTTTGCTTATAACTTGTAGAGTTTGCGCACCCATGTTCCTATGCGATTCTGGAAGCTTATCGTATTCCTGACTTACCCCTAAAGTTTTGCCACGTTTTTTTTTTATTCACCCTATATATCACTGTCGAAACTTTTAAATTAAAAAAATCTGCTTTCACTCACTCCCCCCCCTACTGTAAGTTGATTCTCAAAATAATCAAATCCAACCAAGAAATCAAGTGCATCTCTGAGCGGTTTTTTCGAAATTCCAAACTTAATTAACGAGTTTTAGAAAAATTCATTTTTTTCTCTTTTTTTCTTTGCATAAAGTCAGCTAATTTTTTAAAAAGGGGACAACAGACAATTTATTTTAGTTTTTCAGTAAGTTTAAAACTAAACGTGTTAAAAATGTGCTTTAAAGTAAAATTTAATAATTCGCTTGACGTAGAAAAATCAGTGGAGAGGAAATTCCTTGAGTCTTAGGATAGTTTAACAGTTGCTTTCTGATATTAAGTTCTCTTTTGGAATATTTAAGAAAAATAGTTCAAAATTTGAATTTAAAATTTAAAAACACAAGACAGAATTAAAAAAAAACAACTCTTATTCACAGAGTTTTCATGTCATTTGGTATTTCGTATTTCAGAGGTTTCAGTTCTAGAAATAGCACCCAATAACTAAACAGGGAATTACACCATCTAAGTTAAAAAGCCAAACTAAGCCGGTTAAGTCTAAAATAGCAGCGAACCACTAAACAGTCATTCATACCAGCTAAGTCAGCCCTCTAAAGACACACAACAATGATCCGTTCCTACATTTACTGTTTTTTAAAATTCAAGCACCCTATTTAAAAGTTATATGTATTAAGATCAAATCACTCTGAAAAGTGTTTATAGTTATGATGTTTTGCAGATAAATTTTCCAGATTCATATTCTGCATTTACTTCTTACATTATTTTAGATCTTCCTATTATTGAATGAAATGCACTTTCGAACGAGTGTTAAAGAAGATCAAAGAATTAAATGCCCTAAAACAATCATGTAAGAAAAATAATCCATCTTTAGCTCCAAAGAGTTACGGTTATTTGCATTTGTGTCAAGTCTAATGGTACTATTCGTGGAATTTTGCTCCGAAACTGAAAATTGTGTTTTAATTCTTTTTTCCTTCAGAAATGATAATGATTCTTTTCACAATACCTTTGAGGAAAGAAAGCTAAGTTCGTGTAGGGCTAAGGCATCGTGTAATCGTCTTAATTCGATTTCGTTGAATCTAATCTTTTCCTTGTCTTCTAATGTTTTCCAGAATTTTCTTTTATTTTGATGATGATATGCAGGGTGTCCGAAAAGTATCTTTATACTTTAAGAAAATTGTTAAAAGAAAACAAACAAAGGTATGCTTTTACTGTTCAGTAACGGATTCCGAGACTACCACTTTTGGACGATGTACACCGGAAAGGGGTGTCAAGCAATGAGTCATATGAGCGCATTTCCGGAGTTCTTTGTTAGATCACGCTCAGTAAAATGTAAACACCACCCTTCCATTCTTCATTTTCCCCCTATTTTATGAAAATAACACCTCCCGGCGCATGCGCAAAAGCGCGGAGGGTTTCCGAATACGCTGCTAAACAATACTGTTGCTGTTTTTTGTAATCAATAAAGAAAATATTTTTTTTATTAAAAAAAAGTTTTTTGGCAACGTTTAGAATATTTCAAGGGTTTCCAACCAGCTTCTGGGAATCATTAGGAAATCGAGAAATCATCATGAAGCTGTTTTGAGATTCATAAATGATCGGTCTTGGAGGTAGATTTTGATTGTATGTAGTGCGAAATTTGCGTTCTACAGACATTACAGATTTAACCCTTTCGATTTTTGAATGATTAAAATTTAGCTTGTAAAGTAGTTTAATTTAATGTCGACATACTAAAAGAAGTATACTACGAGTTTAAAGTTTTTCACTTTTCCCGTTTCCTGAAAATCTTCCGGGGCAATATGTCCAAATTGTATAATCGACTGGGACTATTTGTCCCAGTCATCTAGGATATTGCTATCATAACCATATATTTGCATGTCGATAAATAATAAAATGAAATTAAAAGTACATACTTCTTTATTCTTACAGTGCAAGTAAATTATGATACGGTGTAAAGCCGTCTTTACAAAGTGGAACCTGACACGTTTGGCATATAGTAAATGTTCTTGTTTCTGTCTTTCTTGATGAACAGTGGCAACATCATTTCCTCTAAGCTTTCTGAACATGAAGGTGGTCTCCCACATTCAACAAAATTTTAGATTTTTTTCTATGGACGATCGTACTTTCGTGAATTCGTACGGGAATAAAGTATAATCTCGAAACCCATTAGGGCCGAAAGGGTTAAATTCGATAAATCACACGACTTCAAGGTGATAATATCAATGATCATCCCATGATAACATCATGTGATGCCATGTTCCTCTAATTATGCTTTAGTTATTGACGAAAAAACTGGAAGGGTATATTTTTGTTAGTTTATTTTTAATGCCTTTTTATCATTTTTGTAATTCATGCTCGTTACCAATCATACAGAGTATTCATAAAGTTCATATCAAATTTAAAATAGTTGCATTTTTGTTAGTATATGTGATAGAAAGAGTCTTTAAAAAGGATCAGAGAGCTGGATGCTGCTAATTTTTTGGTCTGTCTATAGAAATTTTATTTTTAGAACTTTAATCTTCCAACGGGTGCGCGTATGTGAGAGATGCACTAGAGAAGAATTTCGTTTTATATCTTTTCACCAGAAGGCGCTACGAAATCACGACCTTGACTATTCTTCTAGCTCCTTTCGACGAACTTTAAGTCATCGTTTGGAATTCGAGTCGTTAATAGGACTCTGTGAATCTTCTTATGTATTTCTACTCTATATCTTCTATTTTTTCTTTAGACTCCATTGCTCTGTCTTACGTCCACCATATCGGACATTCTCGCGACTTTGCGAAAAGTCTGTCGAGAGGAGTCACTAATTATTATTAAACTTGTTTTTTTATTTTAGTATTGATAAGTTAATTATTAAATACGTTGTGCAGTACTGATACAATTCTATTTAAAAGTGTATTATATCAGTGTAAATGAGTATTTTATTTTTTATTACGTCAAAATGTATTTTGTTTTATTTTCCTTTCAGTAAAATAATAAATTTTTTTAACAATATTTTCTGCTCGGTATGCTCGCCCCCCCCCCCCATTCAGTGTTATCCGCGCCCTATAGGTTGACAATCGCTGCATTACAGTACAACACCGGTTAACCCAACTAAGGGGGGGGGGTGCCGTTTCGGATAACGATTTTTTCGGTTAAGCTATGAACATCTATTACTATTTTCTATCTAATTACTATTTCTATATAATTCTCAAATATCTTGAGTGTAGAACGAATTCAAAACTCTCTTTGTAGGCTACACCTATGTTCTTTATTAAAAATAACCCTCTGTCGAGCGCAATATTCGTAGCTGCGAGTTCGGGCACACTGGTCTTGGCAGTCACAGGTAAACATTATCGTAATTGATAATGTTGATACCCATTTATTTTAATTTTATCATTCTATAATTAATCACTGTCCTTCTTGGGGAGGCTTAAAGGAAAAAATTGGGTTTATCGTTGCAAAATGTCTCTCCTTCACGGTTATTTCCCTGCAGTACAGTACAAGTTTTTTCGATCTGGGAGGCATTTCTAATAAGCCGGGTTTCAATTAAACAGAGTTCCGGGGTTTTACTGTACTTTTAGGTCTCCAAATTTTTACACGCAAAGAAAGAAATGATTATGTAGCATGCTAAGAACAGATAGCACACAGAATTACATATAGTTAGTATTTCTGCAATCCCGTGGGCTATTTCTTTCCATCATCATCTAGTAAATAATATTTAAAGGGAAGAAATCGATGTTCTAAAAGTTAAATTATTACGCGAAAAGTCGATGACTGCTCTTTTGTAATAAAAACTCATAAATACATCTGATTTATTATAAATCAAACATGTGTGTGAAAGCATTTGATTTATACTGAAATAAATCCGGTTTTAATTCTTTCAAACCACAGAAATTTACACACATGTTTCAACAAATCAGCTACTATTATCCTACTACAGAAACTTCGATTATTCGTCACCGTAAGGACCAGGACTGTGAAGGATAACCGAACAGACAGATAACAGAAATATCTTAATACATACGTACAGTAACGTGGTTTCACTGGTGTATTGTGACGGAAATTAAAATAAAATCATTTAATTTCTGTAAGATTCTTTACAGTATAGTAAGGCAAGTACTTTTAAGTACAGTAAGCTCTTTGTAACAGTTACATGGGGATTTTGTATTCATCCTTCCAAAGAGTTCATCTGAACTATGTATGCCCATACACAAAAGAAGAGTAAAATAACGATAAAGAATAACAAGATGTCGATCTTAGGGCGGTACAGCTTTTACAAGCCTAGGTTTCTATCTTAATCACAGGAATGCAGAAAAACGAAGGGCGTATGCAGATTGTATTCAAAAGAAAGATCAAATGTTCTTTGGGAAGAGTTTCAAGATTCTCTAACATGCGAGAAGAGCTCTGATTTTATTTTAAGAATGAACATATTTACCTGATGGGTACAACAGAAAAATGTGAATTCCACTTACTTGTAAAAAAAAGATAAAAACACAATTAAATCAAATGTGAATCAATATATTTTTAACTTGAAGAAATGAATTAAACAGATTTACATTTACATATTTATGTGTTACTAACGTACTAATTATATTTACATATTATGTATAACTAAACATAATGGAAATTTTAAATTTATTTTGAATATTTCAAAAAAAAAATGGGTAAATTCTTTGAAATACTAAGAAAAATCCTTACTTTAAACATTGAATTAATTCTTTAAAGTTTATACTAATTCACAAATGAAATGAAAATTATGAATATCATTTTTAAAATGTTTATTTGCTTCTAGAAATCTTTTTTCATAACATTTTTTATACTTCAAATATTATGTAAACAAAATTGTTTGGCAAATTAAAGGCAAGTAACAGAAAGGGCAAAATCACATTTTTAAATTATGATATGCTTGTATGTGAAAACACAAACAGAATAATTGCTTAAATCATAGAAACAGATAATTTAAGATACTGATTTTTAAAAAACTATTTAGAGTAAAGACTGCAAACCTGTATGGGTTGCCAGAACAAAATGGCAAAATAAGGCCAAACGGTCTTTAAAATAAGACCAAAAAAGGCCAAATTTGAAAATTTTATGAAAGCGCACATTTCCGCCTTATTTTGCTATAAGAAAATGTCTATCCTTCATGAGAAGGAATCCCACCAGATGGACATATGTATAATACTGTTCTATTAAACTAAAATTCAAGTGAATTTTCTTTAAACATCTACACGCGCCATTTGCAAAAGAAAGAAAGAGGAATTCTGTTCTTGTTGTTCCAGAATAAAATGTTCGACCGAAATATATCAATTCTTGTTAACAACAACGTTCTATATTATTTTTCAATGTTCTAAAGTTTATTAGAAAAATAATAGAATTATATATTAAGAATGAGTAAAAGTCATACGGAAAAATGAAGCCAAAAAAGGCCAAAAATGAATTTAAGGCCAAATGAAAATTTCTAAAGCCAAGGGCTTTAAAAAAGGCCAAATTTCCACAATTTGACCTTAAAAAGTCCAATATGCCAACCCTGAACCTGTACCACTGTGAGCCACGATGGCTTGATGCAGAGTCTGGGCTTGGAGACTGGAAAGTCGTAGTTTTGATACCCGATTATACCGCGGATTTTAAGTGCACACTGGCCTGGTGCACGTCAAATTAATCGGTGTCAAACGTCCTCCAGCTGATATAGTTAGAAAACGTGCGTTTCTTTCACATCTGATCAAAGTTCGAAATTACGAGGTTGGCATCAAAATAGCCTTTGTATAACTTTTGAACGTACGGCAATCTAACTAAATTAAATTTTACTGTCTATGGTTATAAGTACCTTCATATACAGTATCCCGGGAATCTGAACCTCAGGAATCCGAAATTTCGGATAATCCGAACATCTTTTTAAAATTTTCTAAACATTTTTGATGAAAAATGAAGGGAAAATAACAATTACGAATCAGAAACAAAGCTAATGTTTATTCCTAACTTAAGAGAAATATTCCAATTCGTCTTTAAGAATGAATACAGCACCTTAGTAGAAACAAACTCAGATATTGTATGTTCTCGGATTCCGAAACCCTCCGCGCTTTCGCGCATGCAGACGGAGCTATTTTCATCAAAATGGGGGAAAAGTGAAAAATGGAAGGGGAGATGTTTAAATTTTACTTAGCGTGACTTAACAGAGAAATCCGGAAATGCGCTCATCTTACTCATTACCTGCCCCCCCTTTCCGGAGTAAAATCGTCCGAAAGTGCTAGTCTCGGGATATTGAAACGATCAGTATCTTACTTTTACCTTCAACTTGTTTGCCACTGTACCGTGCGAATCGCCGCGTTCTCTTTCCGTACACCTTTACAGAGCACTCGGAGTCAATAATCAACTGCATTTGGTATATCAAGAGTATTTTACCGAATAATCCGAATTCCCCGGAATCCGAACAGAGATCAGTCCCAATTAGCTCGAATTCCCGGGGTTTTACTATATACAGTAGTCGCCGCTTTTAGTGATCCCAGATTGAATGATCAGTCGGTTGTACTGATCGAAATAGCGTGGAACTGATTTCCGTATTTAAACGCATAGAAAATCCACCGGTTCTAGTGATCAAGAATTCGCTTGTAGACGATGAAGAGAGGGCAGAAGAGATGCCACCATCAGCCGAAGAGACTCTGAAAGCTCTTCTTACTTAAAGAAGATCAATCCAATTCCACTCTGAATCTTTTGAAGAGTAATGTTTATACGAAAGGTTTATCCAACGAATGCTTGAAAACTGAAACAGGTTACTCCAGATAACATTGTTAAGAAAGCTTAAAAATTAAATGCGGATATATAATTTTTTTCAATACTGTATATTGTATCGATTTTCTTTTTCTAGTTAAAACAAATGAGTACATACCAGCAATGTTGCGTGGTCTGCTTTTTTCTACCCTTGTATACCTATAGATTTGCATTATTTTTAAGACATTTCGGGTGTCTGATCTTGACTTTGACCCAAAGTGATCACTATAAGTGACTTCCACTGCAAATACCTTAATATACAACTCACTTTTTGAATTCAAACAATCTTCATGAGAAATAAATTTATTAGACATAAAAATTATTTTCTCATTAAAAGGAGCTCTGTGTTAATCATAAATAAAGAACATATAATTTAAAAGACCGTGGTGCACTCATTCATTAACTATAAATTTACACTCTTGTATACAGGGTGACAATTATTGATCTATATGAAATAAAAAATAAAATTTTCAAAAACTACCGATTTCAAAAATGTTATTCAAATTTTAAAAGTAACTACAGATATTCGGATTTAGTTTATGACATTTTCGATATCCATGTCATTAATGGCTTTGACGTGGCGCAGACGAAGAGCAAAATTCTGCAAAAATTGCTGAAGTATCGAGACATCGACACTACCAGTTCTCTCGAACTTTTCAATCGCATTTTTAATTGTTATAACACTTGGAGCGGTTGTCTTCAGCTTGTATTCCGTCTCGAATTTCCTTTGAGCCGCAATCGGGCTGTTATTGCTCGAAAAGTAGGCCATGACGATCGATATACGCTCAGGAACGCTGTATTTCGACATTTTTAACAAAAAATAAACAACAATAATAAGAGTGCGCATGCTCAAAAAAAAAAAAAAATCCCAACATGCCCTGCATTCAACCGCCAAGTTTTAACTGAATCTCGCCAATCAAAAGTTATCAAGGTTTTTTTTTTTCATATAGCTCAATAATTGTCACCCTGTAAAAGCTGCTTTGAAAATGATTGCTTTCAAAAACACTCCGTAAGAATGATTTGTGATATATCTTGTTTGTCGGAAATCGAGATATCAGATGAGATCTCTCAGTGCACATGAGGAATTTTATGCAAAACTATCAATGAAATGTTTTTACAACATTTTAGATTGATAATCTATCATCTGTATGAACTCCTAACTTAGCATCTCCACACAATGTTTCCTGCTAGTGTAGCATAGATGATCCTTCTTTAAAAATTGCTCTACATGAAATATCAAAATAGGTAGGAAAAACATTACATTGTAATTGGAATGCAAAGAAAATTTATTTTTACAAGGTCTTATTATTTGAGATTCCACAACCTATGCAAGAAAAAAAAATAGCTAAACAATTAATCTTGACTTAAAGATTTCATTAAAATCTACTAAACTGCTATTGTTAGCTGCATTTTCTTATAACTGTCACTAGTGAATTCATTTTCTTGTTTATTTGTGAACTTTGGTCTTGCAGGAAAATTTTTCCACAGAAAGTAATGTTGCAAGTGGAGAAAGTTTAGAAAGTTTGCCTCTAAATGTATAGATTAATAAATTCTACTGAGTTTAATGAATTCTACTGAATCTTTAACAAGTCAAAAACATTTGAAATAAGATAATTTGGGATTATTAAGTTTGATCCCAATTATTTATATTCCGTGATTCTGAAAATATATAGAGAAGTGGGAAGCCAGACAGACACAATTCCAGTGAAAGTTCTCTTATTGTGTGCAGTTATTTTGCCACATATGCGTATTCTTCCAAACTGTAGCATTTGTACTATTTCGCGTATTCTTACAGGTTACGAACTTCACCTGATGTTTATTTTAAATCACAATATGTTACAATAAGTTTCATACGACAAAAAAATTCCTGCCCAGCGTGTACCTAAATTATGTCGTTCTATTGGATAGAGATTTGAGAGGCATCAAATTTGTCTTCTACTATAGATTGATTGATTGCTCAGAAAACTTCGTCGCCAGGAATTTTACTGACTCTGCTACCTTCTTTGAGATATTATTGGAGGGAACGAAGACTTTCACAGGGTGTTTTTGTTTCAAACGTTTCAGCATCTGATTAAATAAAATAAAAAAGTCTAAGAAGTCTTGTGCTGGTGGATGGAAAATGGGATATTTATGGGAAATGAAAATAATGAAGTGGATGCTTTAAATTCGGACCCCAGTTTTCCTGCTTTTACTTCTGAATTATAAGGAATATATTTGGTTCACCAAATATTTGGGTTTTTGATTAAAAAGAGTTTATTATAAAGCGTTGACGTACGCAACCGTTTCATTTGTGAACGAGCTACAGTGATAAAACTGAAGTTTAAAGTGATGCTTTAAATTCTGACCCCAGTTTTCCTGCTTTTACTTCTGAATGATAGGGAATATATTTGGTTCACCAAATATTTGGGTTTTTGATTAAAAAGAGTTTATTATAAAGAGTTAACGTACGCAACCGTTTCATTTTTGAACGAGCTACAGTGATAAAACTGAAGTCTACAGGTAAGCAAGCGAGCATACGATTCACAATGAGATGTCTTGCTTCGTCCCTGGTGACGAAATGTTGAACTTAGAGATCTTATCTCGAAAACTACAGTGGCGTAGCTGAAGAGAAGGGGATCGTAGGGGGGCGGTCCGCCCAGGTTGGCATTTCGAAAGAGACGGCAAAATCAGATATAGGAAAACAATTTTGTGACTAAGAAAAACAGCGACACTAGCTCAATCATCGCGTACATGAAAAACTGATGTAATTGATTCGTTTATTTAGTCTTTGATTGGTAAATTGAAAATATATGAAAGATACACCGGTGGTGGACGCGCGACGCAACGTATCTGCAGATATTGAGGGCATCGAACGACGAATTATGTAACCAATAAAATAGTTGTTTCCTGGAATTTATTATTATTATTCTGAGGTTGTAACTTGTAAAGAAAAGGTGGCATATTGCAATTTCGCCCCAGGCTGCAGAAGTCGCAGCTACGTCACTGGAAAACTATTAGAGACATAGGAGAAAAAAAGATTCAAATTAAGAGTTGTTCAACCTCATCGATTTAGTAAGAAATGTCCTTGGATGGCCTAAATCGGAAATGAAAATTTGTGTATTGTGTTTGTATTTGTATAGGAACGTATTGAAATTTCTTCGATTTCCGTCTCAAGCTGTTGATTTTGTTGCAAAATAGTGCGCAGTACTCAATTCGTTAGTTTCTCCCGGAGAAATGATGCAAATTGTACGAACTGACATTCGTACTTTTTGCATTCGGTGTTGGCCATTCATGTGACATGGAATGTCATTTCCGACTAAGTCAGTGATGAAAACACTGTAAAGTATTCGTTTAGCGGTCTCCCGCAAGTGGGAAAAGCGCGTTAATTGCTTGCCAGATGTGAAGGTGGACACTTGCGGTCAAAAGACTAGATGTGGTGGTGACGCGCGGGGTGTGTGTGAGTGAATTCTGGGATTGTTTCAGATGTTCCGAGAACTGGTTCCTGGACATTGAATTCTCGGATTGATTCTTGGAGGAACTGCGATCAGACATATGACTAGCAGACACTCAGCCGCGAAACTTCCTATATGCATTCCAATCTCTAACTATGATGAAACCATATCTAGGAACAAATAATAACATCCCTGTATTTTATGTAAATAAATATTTATCATAGATTTAGTAGCTGAGCGTGCTCAAAGATTCCTGTGTTGCCTGAGCACACTGCACAGCCAATTGTTTCTCCATATTTCCAACAGTATGCGAGATAGGATCTTTAAGTTCTACATCTCGCTGATAGAGGCGCTTCATGTGGACTCATTGTGTAAAGCATACTCCGTTTTTATAATTATTGCTACATTTGTTCACGTATTAAATGGCTGCATTACTTATAAGTTTTCTACCATGCTTATACATAGACTCGAAAAGTTCCTTCGAAGCACTTGAAAATCTATCTCAAATCAGGCATTCTTTAAAACTTAAATGTGTCTAACTTAATTAAGAAGAGTTTACTTATTTAATTAAATCCTGAGCTATTCAGACATTGCAGCCAAAGAAAAAGTAGATAAAAGATCTGTAATAATCGTTAAGAAATTGTTCTTTTGAGTGAAGCTTTGCATACCATTTATACACAAATAAAAAATGACAGAATATTTAAGATCAGTTGAGTTTTAGTAAACTGCACGAAATTTTATCGCTTTTGTAAGGAACTCAAAATTTAGAAATTTCGGAACAAGATTTTACATGATTTAATGTAATCTTTCGTTCAGAAGTGGGATCACTAAAGCTCCAACTACTTCTTCAAGTTACCAGTGCACTTCATCAATGAAACACATATCAACATAATGTCCAATATTTGAAAGGATCAATTTTACTGGAAAGATATTGACGGAAACATCATGTATGCGTTCTGTAGGGGTTGTTTGGCTTAAAGTAATCTGAACAATTCCAGTTAATGGCCGTAACATAACCACTCATAACGAAAGTAGGATGGAGTTGTGCAGCAATGCTGAGATGACAGACCTTTATCACCACGCATACTCCCGAACTCGGAGCCAGAACGGCTCCCTGTCGGTTGGATGGGTATGCATGGAATTTTATTGAAAGCCCCCCCCCCCAAAAAAAAATTACAAACTTAGAATTTGAATAACATAATTTGGAAAACAGATAATATTAAAAGAACATAATGCGAACTCAGATGTTTTAACAATTTTGAGTTCTAAAAATTTAGCACAACAAAAGCAGTATATAAGTCAAAGCAATAGTGAATATTGAATAAATAACTAAATTCGATGAAGAAAATAAAACATGTGAAAATAATAACTTTTTAATTAAGAAAAATTTAGAAAAGCACTTAGAAAACTCTTCCCAAAATTGTAAAAGGAACCTAATAAGAATAAAATATCTCTACTAACCTAAATTTAATTTAAATACCATAATTGTAAAAGGAACCTAATAAGAAT
>BGPR01037238.1:0-15205 GCA_013235015.1 Araneus ventricosus
TTCCTAGTAAAACTAAGGATGCTACACTTTTCAACATTAAGGAGTAATTTATTAACGATGCTTCACTGATATAAGTTATCAAGGTCGTTCTGTAAAAGATCAGCATCAGCACTAGATGTATTTGTCTGAAAATTTTCAGATCGTTTTCAGAGAAATTTTCAAATTTACCACAAAGATAATTTATAAACAAAATAAAAAGCAAAGGACTAAGATTTGAACCCTGAGGAACACCAGATGTGTTTGAAAATGCATCAGAAACAACATTATTAAAATAGACATATAGAGTCCGATTACTCAAATACGAGAAAAGCCATTGAGAAAGATGGACATGAAAAACCGATAATTCTCAATTTCTTCATAAGAATACCAAAGTCGATTGAATAGAATGCCTTAGAGAAATCAGTGTAAATAACATCTAGTTGACATTTGTCTTCAAAGCGGATATAATTTTGTGAGTTAAGCACATTAAATTAGTTGAAGTAGAACGTTTAGTCATGAATCCATGTTGAGCAGAAGAAATTACATTTTTAACCTGGGGGACAAGCTTCTTATGTATTATAATTTCAAAAATCTTTGAAAGAGAACTCAGAATTGCAATCGGTCGATAATTTTTGCATTCTTCAGCATTACCTTTTTTAAATACCGGAACGATTTTAGTCAACTTCCGGGCATGGGGAAATGTATTTGTTTTCAAAGAAAGGTTAAACAACGCAAGAAGGGGATAAACCAGAAACTCAGCACAGCCCTTAATAATGAAAGGGGGAATATTATCAATACCAGAAGTTGAAGTAGATTTCAACTCCTTAATAGCCACAACCACATCGTCGTAGGTGACAGTGTCAATCCCAATGAAATCGCCGAAGCCATTGAAATCAACGGCATCATTACTGTCATACTCAGAACTAGGCTTAAATACCGAACAAAAGTAATACAGCATAAGTATTAGCTATATCAATGTCGATGGTAAAACATTTATCGTTATAGTATACTTTTTCAGGCAAATGATTATTATTTTTGTCCTTTTTAAAATGTGACCAAAACTTCTTAGGTTCAGAAATTAAATCTTTCTCAATGAGATGTAAATAATTGCCATAATCCCTTTTGATACAAAACTTAACACCAGTACGTAAAGACCTAAATTCATCGATAAAAACCGGATTTCTATGTCTTAAAAGTAAGCGACGAACTATTTCCTTCCTTCTCAACAATCTTCTGGTCTCAACAGAATACCAGAAAGGAAATTTCTTAGTGATAGCTATTTTTAAAGGAACAGTTCGGGCAAATGCATCTTCTAAACAATTATAAAAATTATAAACTGCATCATCTACGTCACTAAAAGTAAGTAAAAAATTCCAATCGATCTCACGGATCGAGTACCATAATGATGGAAATTCGGCTCTTTTAACCCTCTCATACCTAGCCGGGCGGTTCCGGGCGGTCTACAAGTTTTGCCTTAACACCTAAGACGGCCGGTTTGAGGCGCTTTCCTTCGCTTGAGGGGTGGTAGGGTAGAAAGATGGCTTCATTGATAAGCGCGGTTGGAGGTCCAATTATCCTTGTCGGGGTCTTTCCCACAGCCCCTTTGAGTTCGCCTGAAGCGGAGGGAGGGGAATTCGACGAAAAAGTTTATTGCGAACTGACAGTGTTTACATAGGTTTTTTCCCTTTTCAAGCTTTCTCCGCACATAATAGGAAATATTTTATAGCTGAATTCAAGAAGAAATCTATTCCATTCTGCTCCTGTTTTCACTTCCGTTATACGCGCGCGGAACATATTATATCCCTATTTTTTCTTTCAGTTAAAAATTAAATAATGAACACCTGAGAAATTCAAAAAAGCGAAAAAATATTTTCATAAATATTTTCATAAAGATTGCTAATAAGTAATGAAAAATCACAGCATTTGACATATGCTTCATTTAAATGCTCATCAGAGGCCCGATTATAGCATTTTTGATAACATTTTGTATTAGTTTCGTAACTGTTTCTCCCGTAATATTTCTATATATCTTTATTTTACATTAACTTTGTTGTTTTTTAGTCCTGTGCCTTTGATTCTAAAAATAACGTTCTCTTTTTTTATGTCCACTGGAAGGTGGACATTGGGCGGAACTGCATAAAATCTGTATGATAATATCTATCCAACAGAGATTTTCGATGGCATCAATTCTTTTTATACCCTTATCCATATTTTTCGTTTAAAAATTACAATGGATTAATTAAAGAGGTGCTTTAAATATTGTAAAAATATAAAACATAATCCAATGTCAGGTATTTCTTGAGACATCATTTTTCCAGAATAACGAATTTAGAACATCAACTTTTGTTTGTCATATTATAAAATCTAACAATTTCTCCTTTTTTGATTCTTACCACCTGTCACTTCGTACAGAAACTGAAAAATGCATTGTAAATAATTTTGAAATACATTTAACGTCAGATTGAAAGCCAAATCTTCAAGACTTAACTTCTCGCTTCTTTTTTGGTAAAAATTATTTGAGTCATGTCCGTTTATTTAAAGGAATTACATAGACACAAATTATTTTATATCTCTGTTAAAAGATTTTTAGAAAGTTCGACAGTAGAAAACCAGTTATCCGATTTTAACCCTCACAGGGGCGGTGGTTTTGACCAGGGCTGTCAAAAAATGTGAGCGCCATGGGAAAAAGTAATTTGGCGCCCCTTCAGAACCATAACCAGGAATTTTAAAGCCTATATCCCAACGAAAATGTCTACCTAATAGAGTAATTGAGGAACAAAAAAAATGGCACGAAAATGTCTACCTAATATAGTAATTGAGGAACAAAAAAAAAAAAAAAAATGTCACCCGTTTTCCGATTGTCGCTTTTCAATTTTATTGATCTTTGTCTTTTCAAAACAAGATTTTGCAAGAGAGCTTCTCTAATACGTGTTACTTCTGTTACAATCATAGTTTATGATTTGTTAACAGGTTGACTGAGTATGATTTTTTTTTTTTTTTTGAAATGATATAGATGTTTATAGAACATTACAAAATCTCTGGCTCTAGTTACAAGCCCTAACCATAGCTTTACTTTTAACTTATTTAACATTATAATTAATTTTTTCACTCAAAATTATAATAAATCAATATAGTAAATTTTTAGGCGCCTTTGGATCAATGGCACCCCTGAGCCCATTGGATAAGATGGCTCTGGTTTCTACAGAAAACCACCTATTTAAGAATTTTTAACGTAGGTAAATTTCCACTTTATGTTCATTTATTTGATGAAAATAAGCTTTCAGATATTCAATAAGGCCAACTAAAGGCAAAAAGAGTCCTCTTTTTTCATGGTTTTATGTAGGTATAAACTTTGTTTTCCCAGAGGAAACAAATAAATTTCTTTGTAATGAATTTCGCAAAAATGGGACTAGTTACTCTGTTGAAATTTCTATATTTTTTTCTGTATGCTCTTTTTTTCAAAATTGACAAAACCGAAAAAATATGAACGAAATTTTGAAGTGTATTGTAAATTATTGAGGGGGTTTCGACGAGAACCACGCCCGCGTAGAGCCAAGATTTCCGCGCTTTCGTTGTTTCGCCGATATAAAGAAATATATTTGTTATACAACTGATAAGACATCAATTTGGAGAACAAGTTGACAGAACTTAGAAAGAAGGACAGATGTTCGTACTCTATCAGTGAGAATCTCCAGTATCTCATTTGTAGTTTTCGACAAAGGAACGAAGAAACACTCTTTTATGAAAGAGAGCCGTTTACAACCGACAGTAGTTTACGGTATCGTCCCTTTACGTGAACAATTCTGTAAACAGCTAACACTGTGTTGCGCACCGGGTACTTGCATCGGCATTTATCACGCGCTGTACAATAAGTGAAAGGCGAACGGCGCCACATAAGCTATATAAATACTGAGTTCCTTGCTCGAATGCCGTACTGAAAACTTTTGTTCTTTCTTGTGCTGCTGTTTTTGATTTTCTACGTTTTTCCAATCAATTTCGGTATTATTAGTTTAGTATTTAATTTCATTCACTTTTTGCATCTTCATTATGAGTAAAAGGAAGCGTGAGCTTACTAAAGAAGAAATCGAAGCAATTTTATTGGCTTCCGATGACAGTGTCAGCGACCTTTCAAGCGAAGATGATGGCTGGCCAGTAGATGATTCCTTAGCTGATGTTTCGTTTATTTTGAATAATGATCCTGGAGATGAAACAGACGAGGATAAGGCGAACGATGAGGAGGCAGCAAATAGTGCTTCAACTTTTAAACCGTCTTGGACGGAACAGATGGAAAATGGGCAAATTGATCTAAAACAGCATCAAAAATATGGCGGAGGCCCTAAGCACAATTTGCCTGTTGGATCTGAAGCAGGGGACTATTTTAAAATGCTTTTCACGAATGATATGTGTGAAACAATTCGTGCAAACACAAACAAATATGCAGAATTTGTAAAATCTGCTACCATTGACAAATGGGAACCTATTGGTATCAAAAAATGGCGATGGAAGCCAATTGAAGATATCGAGGAACTCTTCAGCTTCATAGCCATAATACTCATTATGGGAATTGCCAAACTACCTAGAATAAAAGATTACTGGTCGTCTAATCCTATGCTTGGAAATGATAAAGTAAAACGTACAATGGCAAGGGACAGGTTTGTGGACATCTACAGATTTTTCCATATTTCAGATCGGGAAAATGAAGTTTCACCAAATGATCCGTCATTTTATATGATGCGAAAGTTGGATCCTTTCATGTCATGTTTGCGGTCTAATTTCCAGATGCATTTTGAACCCTATCCCCATTTATCTGTAGATGAAGCGATGGTTAAGTACAAAGGCAGATTAGGCATAGTGCAATATATGCCTAATAAACCGGTAAAAAGAGGAATAAAAGTGTGGGCTTTATGTACGTCTTTCTTCGGATATGTGTACAACTTCGAGGCCTACTGTGGTAGAAGAGACAAACTTCCAAGGAGTGATAATGGACTTGGATATAGTGTTGTGACTTTTTTAACTAAAAATCTTTCAAAGGGACATCATATATACATTGATAGGTTCTACACAAGCGTTGTGTTGATGAAAGATTTACTTAAGAGCGGAATCTACGCTAGTGGAACTGTAAATACAAACCGAAAATATTTACCGACAAATATAAAAAATGTAAAACTTGCAGATAATGGCTCATCAAAATGCTTCCAGTGCATTGAAGAGCCGAATTTAACATGCACTGTCTGGAAGGACAAAAAGGAAATTTTTCTTCTATCTAATGGTGCGAAGAACGAAATTACAACCGTCAAACGCAGAATTGGAGGAAATGTGTCCTATGTAACCTGCCCGAAAGTTATTGCAGATTATAATAAGTATATGGGCGGAGTTGACTTAGCAGATCAGTACAGAAAATATTATGATATCTCAAGAAAATCACGAAAGTGGTGGATATATATGTTTTGGTATTTATTGGATACTACTGTCAATAACGCATACATAATCTATTCGACGACGAATTTTCCTTCAGAAAAGAAATCTAAAACACCCTTAGATTTCAGAATGTCTTTGATAGAGGCGATATTGAGAGAAAAGAGAATTGTTGAAACAGGTCCGCAAACTATTGTCAAAAATAAGTCTCATAAAAGAATAAAAATAGACGGGAGAAAAAAAAGATGCATACGTTGCATTTCATTAAAAAGAAAAACAATTTCAAATAGAGCAATTGAGAGTTCATGGACTTGTGAAATTTGTCAAGTTTGTTTATGTGTGAACTGTTTCGGTCCTTATCATAATGAGCATCATTAGATTTTTATTTTACTATTGTTTGTTCTTTTTATGCTTTAACTGTTTATTGTTAATACTCCTCCCTGTATGCTAGCTGCGAATATGTTTTTTTTATTTGTTGTATTTTACTGTGTTAATTTGTGACTTCCTGAATTCTTTTCCACTTCTTTTCTTTATTATTATTTTATTTTAATATTACATAACTATTAATCAAGAATTTGCGTATATGAAAGTTTGAAATTGTGTTAAAAATGTGCATAGATTATTTTATCCTTTATATTATGAACCAGTGTACCTTCTATCGAATTGCTGTACTCGAATATCGACTTTGCAAGCATTCTTCGGAACTGCCAGTGGCTCGTAATTTATATGTCCACAAGGAAAGGTCAAATTACTTATTATTTTATTACCCTTTTTACTACTAAATGCACGTATACAGCATTGTGCTGAAACATAATATTTTAATTATAAAATGTATGATATCTATTTCATCTTATCTTATGTTCTCAATCAATAAGTTTTTGAAGTATCTATAGAACAAGAAGAAATTTTTTCTATTTTTCATGGATGACTTGCAGTATTTAAATCTCACCTAAATCGGCTATTATTGGGACGTCCTATATTGAGAGAGAACATTGATATTATATATAAATTGTATTGAGCTATGCATAAATTAACATTTTGTTACTGAATGAGCTGAAATATGATTTTCTCATATAATTTCTAAAATATATCTTTTGGTAAAATTAAGTGAAATTAAAATTGACAAAAAAGTTTTAAGAATGCATAAATTATTTTGGAAATGATTTTTGATTTATGATATCCTAAATTTCATTTATTTAACATATTTTCTTATTTCAGTAATAAATGAAACTTTAAAAACGTATTATGTCATCTTTTCCTAAATTATTTCGCAGAATAAAAAAAGTAAACTTAATATAGTATGGCAATTTATCTACATTTGACAAAATATTGCTTTATTAATAGTTTTAAAGCTTAAAAAATCAAATAAAAAAATAAGGGTCATTTTGAATTGGATATCTCAAAATTTATTTAATATATTTAGAAGAAAACATTCATGCATGCATGTTTGGAAATATAATACACGGATTATTTTTAAAACATTCATAGTTCTGTGAAAAATACTGCACAGACCTCATAACGTTAATTTATAGGCAGAAAATCAGCACGAAAATCAATTTGAAAACAGCTTCATAATAAACTAAAATGAAGTAAAATTCTTATGTTAAAAGCCAAAGAAATCTGTTATTTTCGATGTGTGGTATTTTCCCGCATTTAATTTATTTAACGGATTTTCTTCATATTTATTGAGAATTAGAGTTTTTTGAAATATAACAAAGACACTTCTTAAAAAGAAGTTAACGCTGTGTTAGTAATACGGCAGGAAACTATATTTTATAATCAGAAAATCGTAATAAAAATCAATTAGTACAACACTCAACTGAAGTAAAATTCTTAAGCTAAAAGAAGCAGGAATGTATTCGAAATGTATTTCGATGTGAGATTTTATGTATTAAAAATCGGAATTTTTGAAAATATAATGCAGAATGTTTCGAATTATAAAATAATTTCTTTAGAAAAACAACTCTGCCACTTCTCAGTGATATAATAGAAAACCCCAAATAATATTTTATAATAAGGAAATAAGCCCAAAAAAATCAGTGATCAGAATGCATTATACTGAAAAAAAATTGTGGAAGCGAACAGAAGATTCTCATATTGAAACGTAAAGACAAACTCTCGATATGCCTTTCGACCCTCTCGGAAAACCGCGAAGAAGTCAATCAAAGTAGAACGCTGACAGCTTTATTACCTTGAACAGCGGGGAGTGGAGTGGTGGGGTAAAGGCCACCCAGAATGGGATAGTCCATTCCATGTGATATCCTCTCAGAAGTCTTCGGTGTTAAAGGAGCTGGGAAGAAAAAGTCCCCTCGGGATTAAAGAGTTAATATCATATTTCAATAAAAGGTCAGTACTCCTATTTGTACGTGCAGGTACAAATTACATAAAAGTAGAGAGTGCAGGATGATGAAAATCCTCAGTAACCAGAGGGCGGTCACTGTGTCGAATTGCAATATCACATGAGTCAATATTAGATAAAATCAAGTCAAGATGTTTGTCATTACAATTTAGAGTCTTGTTTATCTGTTTCATATTAAAAAGATGCATAAAGTTTAACAATTCCCTAAGAGTAGGGCACAGACAATAAGAATCATTAAAATTATTGTTAATAGACAAGTTAAAATCACCACAGATAAAATATTCTCAAAAGAGCCAAAACGATCAAAAAACTTATTTTACCTGTCAATACCAGAAGCAGGTGGAAGATACAAAACACATAAAAGCAACTTTTTCCAAATTTTATTTTGACTGAGATCCAAATGCACTCTAGATCAATCAGAGGAACGTGAATTTGGGAAGCACACATGTTTTTCTTGATAGAAACAATAACACCACCGCCCCGTTTACAAGAACTGGTGGAAGAATCGCGATCTTTGCGAAAAACGAGGTATCGATCATCAAAAAGATCAGATGAATTAATTTGTTCACATAGCCAAGTCTCAGTCAAACAGATAACATCAAAGTCTTCAGAAGCAACGGAACTAAAAAATCAACAGTTTTAGTTCGAAGACCACGGACATTCTGATAAAAAACAGAGAGTCAGTTGCTGTTCACGGTATGAGTATTAGTGAATCCAGGGTCAGATGGAAGATTGGTATTGTCTGGATAAATCTGATCTTCTTTCAATCCACCAAAGAATTCGGTAACCAGATAACCCTCAGGCCAAATAGATGCATCAGATAGGAGATGAAAATCGCTCTCAAAAACCTCAACATGAAAAGAAGCATGGCTGGAATTTAGCCTAATTCTACGGCATAAAAGATGATTGAGTTTGAAGGGATTCAGAAACTGAGATACCTCGTAAACTGTAGTATCAGGACTAAGTCGTGGCAGAAAAATCGCTTTTCTTTTGGGCAAAAATATCCGTCATGTATTGGGCTTGTTGCACGTTAAATCAAATGTAGGGGTCAAACGTCCTGATCGCGGTTCAAAATTACAAGGTCCGTCCAAAACTAGCCCTCAAAATGGGACGTTATTATAACTAAATTAAACTAACTATTGCAAAGAGGTTTTGCATTTGGGCTTTTTGTAGTTGCTCAGTCCTCCATTTCAGAGTTCTAACTGAATGTTTAGTGTTAGCGCCTTACAACCACAGGTGGCGCTGTTCTCATTGTGCAGGCGCATTTGTTAGTCTTTAATTTATAATTCATTATTATAAATGAAGAGTGCAGGAGAAAAACGTTGAAGTTCCAATTTTTAAATTTTGTATATAATTAATTTAAATTCAACTCATATCGACCTCATTCCATCAATAAATTTACTAAAAAAGTAAGTCACACATTTATTAGTGTGCTAATAATTAGAAATTTTTATTTTATTTATTTTCTGCCTTTTAGTCTTAAATTGATAATTCATTTTTATAAATATTATGCAATATTGGTATCAATTTTGAAAGAAAATAATAAAATATTGTTTTGAATCGAGAATGCACAAGTATACAGATATTCAAAACTTTAGCAGAGCAGGAAGCGAGTTAAGACAATTACAAAATATACTTCTTTACAAGCATGCAACAAATCAAGTTAAAGTAAAGGCCTTAACCCTTTATAAAGGTGGTTAAGTATACTTCCCACCAAATTCATCAATTTTAAAATACATTATTAAGGTTGGCAATGTTTCTCACCAAAATGTTTCGATGAAACAAATACCTAGATGTTCCAATTTCTATTCTCTAACCATAACAGGTGTCTGGACTTAATATTTAATTGTTAATTAGCAATACAAATTACTTCTTTACAAACATGCAACAAATCAAGTTAAGTAAAATAAAAGAGCTTAACCCTTTATAAAGGATGTTAAGTATACTTCCACTCAACATTCATCAATTTTTAAATACAATTATTAAGAGTTGGAGATGTTCTCACAAATTTTTCGATGAAACATACCTAGATGTTCAATTTCCTATTCTCTAATACCATAACAGGTGTCTGGACTTAATATTTAATTGTTAATAGCAATTACAAAGTACTTCTTTACAAGCATGCAACAAATCAAGTTAAGAGTAAGAGCCGCATAACCCTTTATAAAGGATTGGTTAAGTATACTTCCCACCAAATTCATCAATTTTTTAAATACGTAAGATTAAGGTTTGGCAGATGTTCTCCACCCAATTTTTCGATGAAACAAATACCTAGATGTTTCAATTTCTATTCTCTAACCGCAACGGAGTGTCTGGACTTAATATTTAATTGTTAATTAGCAAGATCAATTACCAAAAGTAAAAAATTTCTTCACAACACCACTAGAAAAATGTCCTTTAAAGGGTTCAAAAACGATTGCATTCTGGATTTGAGAAACGTGTGTAGCTGCAAAAATAAAATTAGAATGGGTTTATGTGATTTTTTATGTAATAGGAAGTGTGAAAAAATAGCTGTCACATACTTGATAATAAATCCTTAAAACTTCAGTTCTTCTTTACTTTTCAGGCGTTTCTTTGGGTTCTTTCACAGCCTTTTCACGAAAAGATTATCGGCAAGCAAAATCCAATTTGAATCGGATAACAATCATGTTTCATTTCTTCCCTGAGACATGATTTTTTGGAAAAAATGAACTTTTGATTTCCTTTAGATTTTGTATTTCTGCTGGGAGAAAGCAATCAATGAATTGAACATGAAAAAGATAAGTTATTACTTTAAAGGTTTCATTCGGTGAGACGCAAAGCAAGAGATTATTGTCATCCCTATGATTAATTTCTGTCGCAGGCCAGTAGATGGATGGCAAAAAAAAAATGAAGTACTCCAGCGATAGATTGAGAGCTCTAATATTAGAATTTTTTAATATTTGGACAGAATAAAATTGTTTTAAGTTTAAAGTTAAATTTTTTTTAGTTCAGATACAGAATATTCAAAACAATTGCACAGATTATAAATATTTATATAATGAGCTACCGCTATAGAAAGGCTATATTTATTTCCTCTATTGTATTGTATACTAGCCGCCTTCGTGCAACCAGCTGATCGACTGAGCGGCTAATTATCTATCTTATGATATGCACATATATACTAGATATATGTATTTTATATAAATTATAGCATTCATCGCGTTTCACCGCGATAAATCAGGAAAGATGGATAAAAAATGAATATTTTATTGTATTTGACAGATAGTAAAAATATTTAAGGCATACATTTTAAAATGCAGCGATGCAATTCTGTATGATGCATCACAGCTAACAGAAACTTACAGAACAGAACGCCGTCCCATACCCCCGACCGTGACCATACCGGTCACTGAACAGTTTATAGAGGCAGACACGGGAATTTTAATTTAAGAAAAGAAAAACACAAATAGACAAGAAGAATATATACACTATATGTCAGCACAGGCATTTTCACTTTTACACTATGTGTTCGTAGATAGTCTTCTTTCTTTGGATGTTGCAAAATACCTGCTTTTATTTGAAGGTGGAATGTCCATGATTGAGCTACTTGTTCAGCTCGCTGGGATGTTGAAGGAGCTAGGGAGGCCCCAAAATATCTTTCCCTCAGATTCATCTATCACTCTGCATCGGTAGAATGATTATCGAATATGGTCTGCGAAAGCAGATACAGATTACCAAATATTTATAATGGCTTGCTACACTATATGAAACAGTCATATTTTATTGCCTCTATTGTATTGTATACAACAGTCTTTGTATCTTCCACGTGCTAAATTAGCATAGAACATCATTTTCTTTGCTCAAATTTAAGTAAAATTAAATGCACTTTTCTTTTCTCTACAAATGAGAATATATTTGCATAAATATAAAGAGCTAATAAATTTAAATTTTCTTTCTTTTTTAAAAAGGTAGGACTGTAAAAATGAAGAATGATCGGTGAGAACGCTAATAATACAGGCATATTCAAAATTACTCTGAGTTACAAATGGCTATAATGGCTTACTTGAGATACATAACGACCATATTTTGATTGCCCTCTATTGTATTTACTACAATCTTTGTATATTCATCCAGCGTTAATTAACATACGAGCATCTATTTCCCGCTAAATTTACAGTAATTAAATGCCTTTCTTCTGTCTTCAAATGAATAATATGTTCCAGAATTAAATATAAAAAGACTAATAATTATTTCTTTTTTTAAAGTTATAGGACTGTAAAATATAGAGAGATCGGTAGAGAACTGAATAATACAGGCATATTCAAAACTATTGCTCTGGTTACAAATGGCTATAATGGCTTACTTGAATCACATAAGCGACCGTATTTTATTGCTCTATTGTGGCATATACTACAATCTTATTGTATTTCGTCACGCGTTAATTAGCAGCCACGAACATCATTTTCTTTTGCTAAATTTGAGTAAAATCTCATCTTTTTCTTCTCTCTTCAAATGAATATTTTGCAATTAAATATAATGAACTAATAAATTGAAATTTCTTTTTTTTTTTAAAAGTTAGGAATGAATGAAGGAAGAAGTCGGAGAACAGAATCATACAGGGATATTCAAAACAATAATGTTCTGGTTACAAATGACTTATAATGAGCTACTTGAATACATAAGCGACCGTATTTTATTGCTTACTCTATTGTATTGTATACTACAAATCTTATTGTATTTCATCCACGCGTTAATTAGCATACGAACATCATTTTCTTTTGCTAAATTTACAGAAAATTAAATGCCTTTTCTTCTCTCTTCAAATAGATAATATTTTGCAATTAAATACTATGAACTAATAATTGAATATTTCTTTCTTTTAAAAGAAGTTAGGAATATATGAAAGGAAGAATGATCGGAAGAAGAACAAGATCGATCTGGGATATTCAAAACAATTGTTCTGGTTACAAAAAGCATAATGGCTTACTTGAATACATAAGCGACCGTATTTTATTGCCTCTATTGTATTGTATACTACAATCTTTGTATTTCATCCACGCGTTATTAGCATACGAACATCATTTTCTTTTGCTATAATTTACCAGAAAAATTAAATGCCCCCCCACTTTTCTTCTCTCTTCAAATGAATAATATTTGCAATTAAATATAATGAACTAATAAATTAAATTTCTTTCTTTTTTTAAAAGTTAGGAATAGTGAAAGGAAGAATGATCAGAGAGAACAGAATCATACAGGGATATTCAAAACAATTGTTCTGGTTACAAATGGCTATAATGGCTTACTATGAATACATAAGCGACCATATTTTATTGCCTGTCTTGTTTATGTATATAAAAGGCAAATACCATGACTAACTCACTCATCTTGAAATCACCCCAAACCAGGCTTAGAAACTCCAAATTTGGCAGGAGGTTGCTTTTGGGGTGAGCGCTCATTAAGAAGGATTTTTCGTAGTTTTTAATTAATTAAAATTAGCAATTTTAACACATTTTTTTCGCAATAACTTCAGGTATGTTGTCGCACAAAACTCATTTTAACAACATCTTAAAGTTAAAAAATTAGCTTCTGAATAACACCAATTTTATTTCCATGCAAGTTCTGTTTAATTTTAATTAATTTTTAAAAATGTTTCAATTCCAAAAGCAGGGGCAAAAAAATTGCTGACGGTTACTCAAGATCACAGTTCTATTTATAGCACTGGAAATAGAGGTGAGGCTTTGTAATGGGTTACTATTTAGGGATAAATGATGCCAATTCATAGTTCACACCAGTGGGGGCGAGTAGAGTCAGCCGCCCACAACATTTTTAGGGATAGATTAAATTTTTATTTCATTTTGGCTGTCTGAATCTAGGAACTACAAAAAAGCGATAGTGCTCGAGAAAACTAACTAATTTTTTAATTAAATTTTTAAAATTTATTCTCTACTCCCTATTTTCCGGGATCTTTCAGAAGTCAACAAATTTTTTGTTTCCCCACTTTTCCACCCAATCTGGCACCTACTGGTTCACACGGAGCGCCCAGTATGTTTAGCTTTCGCAGCCATATTCAGCGTGAATCATTCTACCGATGAGTGATACATGAATTGAGTGAGAGTTATTTGAAATGCAGTTTTTAAGTTTCGTTAACCGTGATTAATCATATAGAATTGTATCGCTAACATTTTTAAATTACTTCTTTATATATTTTACCATCTGCGAAATACAATAAAATATTCACTTTTTTTTATCCATCTTTCCTGGGTTGTCGCGGGTGAAACCGCGACGGGGAATGCTATAATTAATTTAAAATATAAAATAAAAACTAATTTAAACGGGTTAATTGGTCGCCGAAGGCTGCTAGTATTGTATATAACAGTGTCACTGTATCTCAACCACGTGCTAAAAATAAAGTTATTCTCAAATCTTTCTTTACTAGCATACGAACATCAATATTTTCTGCTAAATTTACAGATAAATTAAATGCCATCTCTTCTCTCTTCAAGTGAATAAAAAATTTTATGAAGAAAGAACAACATTAATCCTAATTAATTAGAAATTAAGAGCAATTTTGGTATTTATCCTTGATCACTTCCGAAAATATTATAGCCCAAAAATGATTTTTACACCGTCTGAAAATTAAAAAAAATTTTTCAATGATATTAATTTGCCGCAATATATTTTCTCTAATTTTAATAAATTAGAGGAAAGAAAATGCGTTTGGTAAAATCAAATTTAGACAAAACATTTCTAAGTTTTTTCAAAAATTAAAAAAAAAGCTGAAACTTTCTGAATGATTTATTAACTGCCATTTAAAATTCCAAAAGGCAAAAATATTGTCCCACATATCATATTTATATTATACTCCACATATCATATAACCCAAAAGAATTTCAAAAAGGACAAATATCTGAAGCAAATAAGTAATTTAATTTACCTTCTGCAGTGACTTCCCTTGTGAAACGCCGCTGTTGAAAATACCAAAATGGTTTACATTAAGAGCACAAGATGGAATAATATTAAACCGGAATTCTAAAGGTTGAAACTTTTAAAGAGGCCAAGGATACGTGAATTGATGATGCTTCCTTTTGAAACTAGACGTAAACAATTTTAATTTCATTTAGGAGAATTCGGTAAAGGAAATTATAATCGATCTTTACAGATGCATGTATTCATTTATCTACTCATCTTTTTTTCGTCATGAGCAGAAGAAAGATCCGACCAATAAATGAAGAAGAATTTTTGTCATGTAGAGATATAAAAAGAAAGATTAGGAAAAAAAGACAAAAAAACTATATTCTGAAACGAGATATGTCTGGGGCAAAAGATAAGTAATCACAGTCACGTTAAGTTTGAAATAAAGTTTGCATTTCTCCCTTATTATCTATAAGATCTAAAGAGCGTGGAGAGTGAAATGACGTACAACATAAATTACGATTTCTATACGGAAAATACGACTTTAATTGCTTAGGAAAATCGCCTGAATATTTTGTT
>BGPR01037239.1:438-11406 GCA_013235015.1 Araneus ventricosus
CATAAAATTTGGTGGGTCACTCACAGGTCGGATTGTGCCAACCGCACCTACGGGCAACCCGATTCCCTAGGCCACTTCGCCTCCTCCCCCCGCTTTCAAAACGGGTCTTCCAGTCCTGATTTCCATAGACTGACTCCCACCCTCCCCCATTTTGTGGTTTTCGCTTTTGTGAGAGAGGCTCGGTCCCCAACCGACTATCGTATTTCAGTTTTATGGCCTAGTGGGCCGAATGACAATCCAAACCGGATGGAATTCCAACTTTTTCCTCGGTCTACTCCATTTCTCATCGGTTTCTTACATTGACGAAGGGGTTTGGGATCCTGTGTTCCAAAAAAAGTGGAGGGACCGAGTGGTGAATATTCCCGCTTAAGATCTGCGAATTTGAATGAAGTTTTTCTAGTGATGTTACTCAGAAATTTGGTTTCATCTCATGGAAGATTTATTTAAATTAAACCAAAGAAAACTTTTTAGAAAGAATTTAACTGAGCTTCATTTTTACTTTCTCGTACACGAAGTATATAAAGAGAAAGTATCATAATCATCAAAAAATTCGAACTCGAAATTTTGACGAATCTCCACGTTTTAAACCTCCCCGAGTCCGAAAAACACGATTTTGGAATCATGTCTGTCTGTCTGTGCGTCTGTCTGCGAACACTATAACTCGAAAACTATTAGAGCTACGGGGATGAAATTTAGTATGTGGCCTTTAAACATAATTTATAGGTTTCTATCAAATTTTGGACAAAATCCGTCAATGGGAAGTCTGTCTATCTGTATGTCCACGGTCAGGCGAACGCTATAACTCAAAAACTTGAATAGCTAGATGGATCAAATTTGGTACACAGTTTTATCGTCATGAATGTAGGTCCGTATAAAATTTTGGGCCAAATCCGTCGAAAAGGGGCGTTCAAATTGCGTATTCAATTTCTTTTAATCCGATTCTTATGCGCAAAGTACTGCTAGCAATCTGTTATTGTTGTAAATTTTATTTACAACAATAAATAATGTTTTCAAACATAGATTGTAACAATTTTTTTATTGTTCTAAATAAAATTCAAACCGATCTCATTATTTCAGCAAATCTTTTATTTACCCGCTTTTGCAATTGTTACGGTTGTGGTAGTATAAATTGTTTTCTTGGGAATTCAATTCCAAAGCAGAATTTTCGCTTTAGTATTCATTGCATTGCCTATTTTATCGCACCTGCTTCAAAGTAATATTTTTTTAAACGTGGCAACAGATATTTGATTTCAGGTTTGTTGGTTTGTTTCACTTTCTCGTATACGAAGTATACGGAGAGAAGGTATTGTAATCGTCAAAAAAAATTCGAACTCGAGATTTTGACGAATCTCCTCTTAGAAAGTATACGAGAAAGTTTAGGGGAGACCACTCCCGCTGGTTTGAATGAACATTACAGCATTCTTCTGTCTTGAAAACTTACAGCATTTACGTCTATTTCTGTTATATAGAGCATGTTTAGAATACTTTCAACTTCCGATCCTCTGTCATCCAAAGTTGCTTGTAATCCGCGAAACTTTCATTTAAGCTCCTTTCATTGTCTTAGTAAGAAATAAGGAGATTTTATCGCATAGTTGGGAATACGAACAATTGAAAATAAAGATGAATTGACAATTTTTATGAAATAATTACTTAGATTTGAATGAAATTGGTTTTGTATGAGAAGTTTTTGTTTGCTATTGTGTTTAAAATTTTTAAAGTCGTTCTCTATAGAAAAAGAAATCGATCTTTCCTTCATAAAAGGACAGTGGCGAAAATCATAACGAAAATTGTACTCGTTCTTTCCTTGTGACTTTCAGTTCAATAATACCAGTTGGTTGCCAAAATTCAATATAATTAATTAAAACCCTTCTTAAATCTTTTAGTTGTTCATTCAGGATTGCTCGATTATGAGACCTCATAATAGAGACTTATTGCTATAGTAAGATATTTAGAAACAAGACTGGTGAAAACAGATTTTCAAAGCTATCTTTCACCTTTCGTTCCTAGTGCGCTATTAATGTACACAAAACGTTAAATTGGATCAATTTTTCAGTAAAGCTGTTAATTATGTAATCGTATTACTGTTGCAGGGACATAATATTTGACTCATTGTTGATGTAATTCCAAGATATTTTGTCCTTTTCATTACGATGTATATTCAAGTTGTTCCGCTTACCTGAGGTGTTTTCTTTATGTATTCTTGTGAAAAAACAAAACACATTTGTATTTCCAAAAATGACGACAACATGATAATGTGATACGCTAATTTACTATTAGAGACTCGAACTGGAATTTCGATGTCAAACGAATTGCTTTCATAGCTCACATTGCTTACTATAAATAGTGTAACTTGACAATAAAAAAATCATCAGTCTTTCCAAAAATTGGTTTCCGAATTTTTAAAAAAAGTTTATAAGTAAATATGTTTATCATTTATTGCAATTTATGTTAAAAATTCCCAACTAATGTTTTAGCGATTTTTCTACTTCACATGACTTTATTTCCTACATGAATCCTTCATATTCATGTTGAAAATGAATATATGGCTTGGAAGTTTTGAGATTGGAGTACAGATGATGTCCTCTAAATCTGAATAGAGTTCAAAATTACAAAATCCGTCAAAAAAATTCACATGACTTTACTACAGGATGCTATTCTAACTAACTGAAGAAAAAAATTTTCTGACTTTCAAATGTTTCATCCTATACTTATAAAAGACAATGTTTGTGTGTGTGCGTGCGTGAGTGCGCGATGTCCAGACGAAGCTATCACACTCACAGCCATGGAATTTGGCACACAGGTAGTCGTAATGGTGACGCAATGCACCTCGAAGCCTGAATTTTAAAATTTAATCTAGAAATTTTTTTATTTAATGTTTTGGGCTTTTTTGAGTGATTTTTGACACATTTTTGTCCACAGTAACGTTCCTGATTTTATTTCGGAAAAAATTTATACACCATCGGATAGTACAAACAATTTTCTTTCTAATGAATTTTGTTTCGAGCTTCAAACGTAATTTACTGAATTTTGAGAAAATTTTAAATAATAGTCAGTTTTGCCATCGAAATTTTATTTTTGTTTTTAAATCTGCTGCAACCGACGTTCTAACAACGTCATATTTTTCAATCTTTTTAGTTAATAATTGGAACATTTCTGCCCGATTTAAAATAAGAACGGTTGAAATTGACAAGTTGGTTGAATTTTAATTAATTTTTTTCTGAAGTGTTAAAAAATTTTCGCTCCACGATTCTTCGTAATCAAGGTCGCGTGCTGTAATCCCAGCATGCATTACGTCGAAACTACGTGACGTCATAATCCCTTTCTTTTCAGCGAGTTTTGCAATACGATCTTCGAGTCGACAGATATTCTTTTAATTTGTTTGTTTTTATACTTTTTGATAGTCGAGCATAAAGGCTGATATCTTTAGTTACAGAAGGCTGGGAAAAAATAAAATACAACTTCAAGGAGCTATTTACATAATGTGGCTTCAAAGTTTAAACCTGAAGTAGAAGATTTCATCTCTCTCTCTTTTTTCTTCTTCTTCTTCTCTGATTCGTTTTGGATATATTTAAATACCATAGAAATTATATTTGCCTGTATCTTTCGAGGCGTATTGATCCATTTGAAATCCTTTAAAATTTCATTCTGTTTTCATGCTTTAACATTTTACCTGGTTTATAGAAATCAATCTTTTAAATCCTAAAAATGTTTTTCGAAAATATCGATTTATTTGATACTGCAATTTCAATTCGATATTATTTCATTAGATAGCTTTAATTCAAAGTATATAATGCCACCAATTAACTATTTTTAAAAAGGATCCAAAGATTTTCTTACGTCAGCCTTACTGAATTATAATTCCATTTTAGCTAACGAATCAGTTGGTTGTTTTTACTCAGTTTAAATTTTAAAAGCATCGTTTGCAGAATATCTTATAATTTCTTGTCGCTTTAAAAAATAAAAAAAAACCTATCTTCAATTAATGCCATTGTCTCGAAGAAAAATAAGCTGACAAAATCAATAATATATATTTTTTGTATATAACAATATTTTTTGTATTGATTTTGTTTTCAAAAATTTATTTTATGTCATTGTGGGCTTTTAAAAAATTTTTGTTGAAATTCAAGATACCACGGGCAACGCCGAGCGGGTACTGCTAGTTTATATATATTATAAAAGGCCAAACGTTTCGGTAACGCTCAGAAATGTGGGTGTAGCTACGTGCCAAAAGAGATTCAAACCAGACAGTCTGTCTACAAATTAGTATACACACAGGATACTGTTTTGATTCTGTGATGATTTAATATCAAATAGGAGTTATACCAGAATTAATTTATTTTCCTAATATACTCTTTTAGAATTTCTTTTTGTTTGCTTATTTTCTCTGTGTGTTGGGAAACTATGAATCTTTTTGCTAAATTATAGGATCTTCAACGTATCCAGCGGACGTTATTGCTATTTACCAGGTTATTTTTTTAGCTGAGTTAAGGAGTTTCTTTTCTTTTTTATTTTACGTTGCTTCATGGGCGCGGAACTCCGTTAATATCAAATAGAAGTTATACTGGAATTAATTTATTTTTAGAGATCTGAGAGATCTTTCAGCTGAATTATGAAGTGTCGGTTGTTTAGTTTCTTTTTTAATTAATTCATCCATGCGGAACTCAGTAAGAAGAATTCTGTTATCAGTTGGAAGTTAGTGTCAATTGTTTCATCAGTTCTGTTTTTCGTGCTTTTTAAAAATTTTTAAGCACTCTGCCAATTTGCATGATATTTTTTACTACAACTTTCGTTAATAAATCTGTGACAATCAGATCTGAGGTATTGTTGGCAAGCTGAAAGCCCGTCTTAGAATTGCACAAATCTTCCAGTTTCCTAATATTTGGCTCTAAAATAGCATATAATATTGTAATTTAGGTATATAAAGAGCAAAACAGTGATGTAGCGAGGGGGTATGAATGCTCTGGTGCAGTGGCGAATCTAGGATTCGGGTCTGGGGGGGGGGCGGCTGAGGTCATAAAAACTTTGTATCGTCGTGATGAATGTCAAACCTCAAGGCCAAAGTAAACCAAAACTCTTAACTTTACAGACTTTTCTCAATTGACACTAAGAATCATAAAAAAACAATACAATACTTTCGATAATTTGATTAAAATTACAATGAAGTAACTAGCCAAAAAATGTCTTTGACCTCGTCACAGCTACAAGTACAAGTGGAATGACTACAAAAGTAGGAAAATTTTCGAGCTTGTCAAGCCAGAAAGTAATGTTGAAACGTTTTTATTACTTTTTTAAAAGAGAGAAATTAAGAAAAAACAGTTGTAATGATGTTAAATAAAATCAAGAATTCTGGCTTGGCTCGGGGGGAGGGACTGTAGACCGATGGTCCCCCCCGGATTCGCCACTGCTCTGGTGAGCAGCGAATACAAAATATTAGTAAGTTTATTTATCTTTTTATACCAAATTTAACAAGTGGTGCTTAAAAATAAAATTTTGACCTGAGACCCATTTACTCTTGTTGCGTCACTACAATGAGCATCTCCAGGAAGAATGTAAAAGTTTAGTTATAAGTAGGTTTGCCAGACGTCCCGGTTTTCAGACAAAATCCCGGTGTCCCGGCCGATTTACTTCACGTCCCGGTAAAAATTAAATTTGATTATAGATGACCAAAAAATCTAAAAATAATTAACTGTGAAGGATTATTTAGGATAATTACTTTGTCATTTATTTCACTGTACTGTATGAAAAGTGAAAACTATAGAAGAGTGATGGTCTGCTAATAAATAATATTGTCATCGTATCGTCTTGTTTCGCCAATCGTGACCATGCGCGATGCGAGAGGCTCTCCAGGCGAGTCCAATATTGGGCACTAAGGGGTGTAGCTTTAGAGCCAGAAAAACGCTGAACAGTTTTCATGTGTCAATCTGACCAAAACAAATGCTGTTGATTGGGAAAACGCCGAAGCTTCTGCTGAAATTATTAATAGCAGTCTTCTTGATGTACCCGATATGAAAATAAACAATGATCAGCTGTTTGACGAAGTTGTGCTTGCTAACAGTGGCGGTTTTCCGCACAGGCGTTAGAGGCGGCCGCTTCTTGCCTCGAGACTCTAGGGGGCCTCAAAATCTATACAACATACGTACATCGCAGTGCTAAACCGGCGGCGAATTTACGACATTGCAGCCTTAATTCTATTCACAGAAAAGTTTCTCCTCTAAAAAATAAAGCAGTGAATGAAAACAATTGAACGAAGCACTGGGAAGAAATAAGCCTTAGTACATCATTACTGATAAATTACCCTGATGGTCACTCAGGAAACGTGTGGAGAGTGGCGGTTTCTCGTAAAGACGTTAGAGGCGCCGGCCTCGTGAATGTAGGGGACCTCAAAACTTATTCGATGTGCCTCGTAGCGACAGCGTATTTGCAACATTAGGTAGGGCTAGGGGGCCTCAAAGCAATTTTTCGCCTATGGTCTCATTTTGACAAAATCCGCCACTGCTTGCTAAGGAGTATTTGCAGTCAAATTGAGAACAGTGGAAGTAAGAAGAGACTACCAGAGATGTGATTATTTCAAGTGAAGAAAAATGGCTCAGGCTATTTGGTCACTTCAAGGAGAATCACATAGCAGCCCCCAATCTGATCAAGATAGTTAAGTATGTCTTTTGCTTACCTGGGACATCAGCACCAGTTGAGAGAGTATTTTCTTTGATGAACAACGCATGGACTGATGATAGGGGTTTGATGAAGGAATCTACGGTTAAAGGCTTGATGACATGTAAAATTAATATCGGATTAGCTTCTGAAGATTTTTACAATAAGATTAAAAACAAAAAAAGAAGACTTTCTAAAAAAAGTCCTAGCCAATGAAAAGTACGTATAAATATTGTTCAAATTTTTATTCCTCATTCAAAGTGTTTCTTCTTACTTAAGTAATTTATAAATATTAACATGTAAGAAATAAAATGTTTAAATTTATATGCTTGTGTCATTTATTATTACTCCTGGTTTAGGTTCCTAATCAGTAACCATTTATTCATAGCATTGAGAATAAACTACCCTCTAAAACACTCTAAAAACCCGCCAAGGGTGTGTACCCTTGAATATCCGCGACGCTAGGGGTCATTTCGGTGTCCCGGTTGATCATTTCAGAAATCTGGCAAGCCTAGTTATAAGTCAATGAATAAAATTAGTTTAATTTATAATAATTCAGATAGTTTTTTAATTAATTAGTTTAAAATAAAACATATTTCAAGTTTTTCATCTCGTTCTTTTCTTTATAAATAAATAAGAGACGGAAACATTACTTTATTTCCGTAGTAATTTCCAGCAGCCAATCCATTTTCTTAAAATCCCCAACTCAGAAATACTTCCTAAAGATTACTTACCCAATTACGGAAACCCATTAAAACCTACTTCCTCATCTTCTCACGCAAATATCTATTAATTAATCGAAAGACTTCTAAAAAACATTTTCAGGAAGTTGATGTGTTTTTAATTCCGAAAAGTACGCCAACTGGCGATAAGCGCCAACCTGCCAGACGCCTTTAGGGCCACTTTCTTCTGCGTGTAACTTGGGCGGGGTTTCTTGTTGTTACGTCATTTCCTGTTCCGGATGGATGAATAGCGATGTTGTCTGATCTGGGTCGTCCTCTCGAAGTTTTTCTAATAGATAATCGCTGTTCTAGAATTGAGGGTGTGAGAAGTTGCCTTTGGCCTGCGTGGGATCTACAATGAGTAAAGAAAAATCAATTGGAGGAAGAAGCCCGAAATATACGGTGACATTCGCTTGCATGCTTGGATATTTCTAAGTGGAGCGTGTTCTAAGGCTGAAAAGGAAAAGGAATCTGAATAATCATATGCAGCTTGAGAATTCGCTTTTACTTATTTCAGTAAAATAAAGAACTCTCTACAAAGTAAAAAAAGAAATTTGTCTTATGTTCTATGGTCTGCTAAAAGAAATTACAGTCAAAACATGACATATATAACTTCCGAAAATCATATATATAAAATTGAAAATCTTTATATACGTTCTAAGGAAAATTGGATTTTCATTAGAAGAACAGTTTCTGCAAAATAAAATCTCGTTATATCGTATTTTTTAGGATTGTGAAACAACATAATATAAAACTTGAGGAAGGTAATTAATTAGGAAAGTTGTTGGAATAATACTCCGAAATTAAACAATACTTGTTTTAATTTCAGTAAGTTCGCGTGTACGACCTGTATGAGTTAAATGAAAGTACAAAATTAAATTAGTCTGAAAATACTCAAAAAAATTTCATTGCCTCCATACAATTGCCTACATTGTCTATTTAATAATCTGGTCTTGTAGTTAGCCATTGAACTGAGTGGAGAGTAAGGGAAAGTGGGGTAATACCGGATAACTAAGGTTCGAAAGCCTGTTGGGACTAAACTATTCGACAGAGAGCTGTCAAATTTTACTAAAATATCCATTGTTTATCGGAGTACAATATATCTTTCAGGAAAAGTCATAGTTTTACTACTTTTTTACCAATGATATTCTTATAAAAAAAAGTCATATCACTCTGCTTTACCCCATTAGTGGGGTAAAACCGGGTACACATGTTAATGTTATGGGAAATTACGAAAACTCGATTTTCAGTGAAAAATTTGCAATCGTTTTTATTTTATACTAGCCGCCTTTGGCGACCAGTTTGTTCGCCGGGAATATGATTTCAATTGAATCTTTCATCATTTTATATTCATGGTTCCCTTAAGAATGTAAGCAGTTTGTAGTCTGTTTTTTAGTGGCCTTGCACCTGTTCTTTTCATTGTCCACATAAATGTCCCTAAAGGAGTCAAATAACTGACCATGGCATGTAACATCTAAATGCAAGTTGCCAGCGCCATCTTCACTTTCCTATTCCTCTTCCAAAATATGCATTCGATTTCAACATTAAAATGGTGCAGCACATTTTATGGCCAGCCGCATGTTTACTGAATTAAAACTTGCTGAAAAAAGAATAAAAGCATAGCAACAATAATCATTTAGCTTACTGGATATATATCTTCCTACACCTAACATCTCAGAGAGCTTGGTTTACAGATTCTACAAAAATAATTGATGTAATGATGAACGCAAAATGTATTAGGATATTACCTTAGCTTTCAACAATGAAAGAGAAACACGCAATTAAATACTTATTTAAACAATGCAAACGGTTTGAAATGCGTTGCAACAATGAAAAGTATCGTTGTAAATTATGCCAAAAAACATTTTTTTAAAGGTTATTAAAATTAGAAAAAAATTGCACGGCAACTTAATTGATATCATGGAAACGGTAATTTTTTGCACTTTCAGATGGCGTAAAAATGAGTTTTGTGCTGTAATATTTTCGGAAGTTATTAAGGAAAAACGCCAAAAATTCGCTTGATGTAATTAATTAGAATTCTAATTAAAATTTCAAAAAAACGGCTCCGAGGTGCACATCTACAGCATCCAAAGTATATCTGTGCCAAATTTGGTAGCTCTATGTTCTACGGTCTGTTCTGTACACCGCCAGCAGACACACACACACAGAGAGACAGACTTTCTCTTTTATTATTAGTAGAGATGGCAATTTAAGAATATTAGTTACAAAATTCACATGTAAAGCAGTTGTCTTCTCCCTCCGCGGAACTGCAGTTTTCGTGGGCACAACTAAGACAGTTTTTTTTAATTAGATTAACCATTCTTCTTCCTTTAAATTAGAAAATTCATTATTAAAATATAAACACTCAACGTCCGATGTGTTTTTATCGTCCTCATCGGAGGAATCATCAATACTGACAGTCCCGGTCTTACGCCACTTGGAGTACCCGGTTTATAAAAAAACGAGGTTATAAAAAACGAAATAGAACAGCGCAATCATTGGAATAAACCTTATTGTATTATAGGGGGAAATCCTTAGTAAATGTATAATAAGCTGGACTAAAAACGGTTTTTAAAAGTGTAATCATTTTTAAGTAAAGATAATTTAAAATCAAACGAGAATTATAGAGTTGGCGTCTTAAAACAAATAAACCTTCACAGAAGCAGTGAATTCAACAGCTGCAACACGCCACTATGACTGTTCCTTTTTCTTGACTAGTGGAGTATAATTCAGTATCTGTCCGCTAGAAAGAACTAATATTGCAGAATCAAGGGTACCCGGTTTTACCCCACTCTCCCCTATATAATATTCTGGCTCGGGGCCCCTTGGTGTGCGGCCCAGTCGGGTACAGTTGGTCCAATCGGCTGAAAGTTGGCCCTGTCCTAGTGTAAAAATAATGAAATCGCCATCGTAAAATACTTCAATCATAATCGCGATGCTGAGTATTTAAAAAATGTTGGTGATTTAGAAATGCATTAAGTACTCGTAATTTTCACAAACAACCAAGTGTTAATTTAATAAAATGCACAAAGCAAAATGTTCCGAAATTAAAAAATAGTTATCTTTGATAAATGTTTCTTTTCTGCTTACTTTTTCCGTCATGCGTTTTCCCACGATCTGAAAATGCATACTACCGACATTTGAGGCTTTTTTAAAAACTTTTTTGTTAACACCTCTCGTTTTTTTCTCTACAATGCCCAGATGAGGTAAATTTTAATGCTAATTTTTCCTGTTTTGAAAGAAAACTGCAGTCAACCTCTAAAATTTTGTATGCATTTCTGTTAGAAATAGTGAGGCCGCGGTTGCCTAGTGGTAAGGTCTTGGCTTTGGGGCCGGAGGGTCCAGGCTCGAAACCCGTTTCCACTGAAGATCCGCCGTGTATGGGGCCTGCTGCACGCTAAATCGTACGCAGTGGACAAACGTCCTCCCGTTGGTGTGGCGTGGAAGAAGCTTGGAGAAGGGTGCCAGCTCAGGTGTCGTCCTCGTCATCCGATCGTTGTTCAAAATTACGAGGTCCGTCCCCAAATAGCCCTCATGTTGCTTCAAAACGGGACGTTAATATAACTAAGGGGTCTATTTTGGTACCCCCGGTTGGGGG
>BGPR01037241.1:0-15203 GCA_013235015.1 Araneus ventricosus
ATTTCTTTATGACTCCTACCTGTTGAATGATTATGTTTTGAGGTATAAAAAAAATTGGAGCAATGTACTGACCAATAAATCTAGCATAACTTTTTGAGTAGAATGATAAAACCTTGATATAGTAAAAATTAAATGTCATGTAAACAGAAGCACGGCGTAAATATTGCAATGTGTGGAAACAATAAAGTCATTGTCTGTGCCTGTATTGATCAGTAAGAAATATTTCATTACTTTTGTAACATTAACGTAAAGCAATCTACCTTTGCCTTCAAGCTTGCCGAAAGGGATTTTTTTTTATTAGTGATCATTCTTGTCCCCCCCACCTCTGCCTGCGCCCTAGGCGGTGACCAATTTGGCCACTCCCTCGGTACGGTCCTGGTCGCACCAAATTAGTTTTGGAATTAAATTTGCATCGTGCTGGAGGAAAAAGGACTCGACATCACAGCACTGAGTTAGACAACTTGCAGTTGGATGACATGGGAGCTCGCAAATATCTATTTCAACACATATGACAGCTGCTTCAAAGCACAGCAGGGTTTTAATGGTAAGGTAAGGTAAGGAACTATAATGGAAAAACTTCATGGACTGTTCTTATGGACAATTAGACTATTGATGATTTAGTTTTCGACATGGTCAGGGTTAATGACATTTATTATAATGCATCTGCTTCTCATCTTGCTATTTTGTGTCAAAAGTAATGTGGTTAAATGCTGTTATCAATAATTTTATATTATGCCATTGTTGTATTATGTTGTTGTATTTATGTTATGTTGTTTGTTGCCTTATATCAGATTTCTTTCGTTGTAATTTTCATGGGTTTCATTGCATTTATGTGGTGCCAAACTAACGGCAGCTCCCTTCATTCCCGCCAATTGAGTGGCGCCTCTAGCGGATCCGACCAGAACTCGTCAGTAGACGCTCTGACATCGAGACGCGATGTTGAAAAATGACGCTTGCTCCAAAAGACGATTGTAGCGACGAGAACGTGTGTGGCCCTGCAGCTACAATTTATTTATGTTAATCATCTGTAAATAGCTAACCATTTCATTTTAATTAGTCAACTAACTGTTATTTTGAATCATCATTAAATATTTAAAAGGAAAGAAGTTTTGTTTTGTCGGTCATCCCAACACCCACATTTATATGTTATGTCATTTCTTCTATGATATTTCGTTGTAATGTGTTCTTTGTAAAAATATCTAATTTTTTTGTTCTTCTGAATAAAGTTTCACACATCCCCACCCAGCCGACAGAGAGCTCCGAATTCGGGGGTATGCTGTGGTGTAAATAAGTTGGTTGACACGGATAATTGATGCATGATGGACGGCACTCATCAGAAATCCATTTTGCAACAGGACCCTTTTCAACTTATCGGTATCCACCGGTCCCATCTTAAATCCACTGATCTCTGTGGCTGTGGTGGACGAGGTAGTCCTATTCACTGCGCCTTGGAGTGTGCCCCTAAAATGACAATGTTGGATTCTCGGTGTGCTTTTTTGAAAGAAATTTACTATTACCTGTTTTCTGCTATAAAATGAATTCTTTTAACTCTGTTTTCCAGGCTGAGCTGGCAGCAATTAATTTTGCTGCTGGTTGGGCCTTGGAAAGAAATGTTCTGATAGCAAATCTTCTATTAAAGCGATTAGAAGCCCCAAAGTCAAATCTAATTTTGTGTTATCAGTTAAGGATAATCTGTACAATACTAAGGATCTAGTCAGCCTTGTCTGGGTGAAAGCTCATGCCGGTAACCCGGGCAATGAGCTGGCTGATCACTTTGCAAAAATTGCTTCTTCTTGTGGGGTCGATATGTCTATATCTGCTCTTTATTCTTATGTAAAAAGAGTTTGTAAGGAATTCCTTATGAACGAGTGGAACTCATACTGGAAAAATTCCACCACTGGCAAACGTTCAAAAGAAATTCTTCCGTCAGCAAATCTGGACTTATTGATTAGCAACAAATATGTCATTTATCTGTTTACCAATCATGAACATTTTCCAGCATATCTGTGCAGGTTCAAGATTTTGAACAATCCTGATTTTTTGTGTGGTGAGCATGGAGATGTTGACCATTACTTAACTTCATGTATGTATACCAAGGACTATCATTTACTACTTCCGACAGGTGCTGCTCGGACTCACTGGACTAGAAAACATTGTAAAAACTATTTATTTTTAAACAGGTTGAAGTCAATTTTTGAAATTTCTAGGAAAATTTTTGACGATTTGCAGCGTTTGTGATCTGAATTGTATATATATATTGTTATGTAAGTAATCCCTTGATTGAGTTTCTATTTTTTATCATTATTATTATCCATTTTTGTTTCTTGTGTTTTGCAACGTTGGTTTTGTTTCGTAGCACCGTTGGTGCTTTGGTGTTGTATGTGTTTGTGTATGTTTTTGTCTGTGTTTTTCTTTGTATTTTTTTGTACGTAGCTCTGTAATCCATACCCTCCAAATATTGTAACTTTTTTCTTCCATGACTGGTCTGGCTCCTCCCCGACGATCCTTGCTGACTCTAAACCCTTTGGGTGAGTCGGTCGGCGTGGGTTAAGTATGTATATCACCTTACAAAACCTACATCGGACCTCATGCAAGTATGGTGGCAATGTTGAATCCTCTTTCCCGCGCTAGGATTCGAAATCTTATGGACTTCCTACACGAGAAGGAGGAACTTCAAATCATTATGATACGATAAATATTTCTCGTAGTTATTGCGTTCATAACTGCTTAAATTCTTGTTCATTGTTAGGGGTGTAGTGGAACCGGAATGCTGTTCCGGCACTGCTTTTTTCCCCACGAGAAATAAATAAGAAAAAATGTGAAAAACTTTCTTATAACATCGCGACTTTAGAGGTTAGAGTTTTCCGGCACTACTTATTTTGGGACTACACCCAGTGGCGGTTTTAGCACAGCGCTCACCTCGTGCCTCAAGAATCTAGAAGGCCTCAAAATCTATTCCACGCTCATCATAGTGCTAAGCTGACGGCGAATTAGAAACATTGGATAGGTGGAGGTTGCCTCGAAACTTATTCGACGTATATTGTACTACTACGCCGACTGCAAATTTTCGACATTGAAAAAGAGGCCTCAAAATCTATTCGACTTTCATCATAGTGCTAAGCTGACGGCGAATTTGCGACATTGGGTAGGAGGGAGGGGGCCTCAAGTCAGTGTTGCGCCTGCGGCCTCATATTGACAAAATCCGCCACTGACTACACCACTGTACGTTGGTGTTTAGAACTCAAAATTGTTGAGGCATCTATGATTGTAATTTTTTTAAAGAAAGTTCAACTTACACCCATCCAACCGACCCGAATCGAGAAGGGAACTGTCCTGGCTCCGTGTTTGGGGTGTACTGTGTTGATGAAGTTCGATGACATGTCCATCGGCGCGTGAATTTACTCCGTTTGTGTTGTGCTGTTGCTACAGTTTGTTTCAAGCACCGGAACACCAACACACGTGCCTCGCCATCGGACGCAGGCACATAATTCCATTATTCCGCCTGGTTATTCAGCTGGCTATTTGGCACACGAGTACAGATAGCATCGGAGTCTGTTAGCAACCGCGTCCCTTTGTGAGCGAGAGGAGAACCTTGTCCACTCGGCCACTTAAGGCCGACCCGCTGGCTCGCAGCTTGGGAAGAACAAACACGGGGCCGGGTCGAGTGGCCGCCAATTGCTCTGGAGAGGATTCGCTTACGGCGCGATTTTCTTTGTGCTACCCTGTTAGGGCCACTCGAGCCGGCCCCGAGATATCAGGTGGCAACTCGAAGGCGAGGTCACAACATTAAAGGATTCCCCAGATGTCTCTCTCCAGCGCACAGCTCTGTTTGCCTAATAGTCCTTTGAGAGGAGAGAACGGCTTTGGGAGCCTAAAGGGAATTTTTTTTGCTGGATTCCTTGTAGTAAGACTGCTCATTGCAATAGCTCTCATGACACGACTTCTAGAGAATTTCTGCACAGTTTTATGATGCCGCTATCTAACAGCATCATATCACTTTACTAAACCAAGTGAAAACCGAACTACTATCTGGTGGAGAAATAATTTTAACAACAAGCTTTCAAGACTCAAAATCATCAACTTAGTCTCTTTCTTAATAAAGAATGAAAACTCGATGCGTCATTACAGACAAAATAAGACATCTAGCCTAGACTCCCCTCGGAGTTCCAGAAACACTTTATATATAATATAATATCAAAACAACCCATAAACACAGATAAAAAAACTCAAACAGTAAAAACCATAGAAAATAGCAAAACAGAAAACAAAAAAAAAAAAAGAAATATCATAGGACGAGCCGACTCTGTTCGGGTGGGGAAGCTCGTCGATAGTAAAAAATCTATTTATATATATATATATATATAACTATATATATATATATAATATATATATATATATATATATATGATTGATTGTATGTATATATATATATAAATGAAGTTTTTACTATTTCCATCTTTCTTATGAGAGACATCTTTTGGATTTTAATTTCAAGCTTAGTTATATGTCTCGTAATCACTTTGTAGAATAATAAATTTAGTAAATCAATTGCACTTAACAGCCCTCAAGTTCTGCTGGGAGGCTGCAGCCTGTTAGAACGGTCAATGTTTTAGTTACACGTCGGTTTGTTATTTTTTTTAAACCTTTCTTTCAATAGGTCCAATTGCTCAAAACGCCGTGAGAACCGTCCTTCTCAAGTTTGGAGATATACCTACAAGTGAAGATTTATTTTTCCCTCAAAACGAGGACATTTTTAAATCTCTAGGCAATATTATGTAATGTGAATCAACACATATTTCTTCAGTTTTATTTATTAATGAAAAAGAACAGAGAAACAGCGTGAGAATAAACAATTCTTTACTAGCTTGCATTTGTTTGAACATCACTTTTTTTGCTTCAGTATATTTGGTGTTGATTTAAAATAAGAATGTCATTCTAGGCAGGATTTCTTAAAATTTACTTTGGTAATTAACGTTGCTTTATAAGTTACGACTCTCAACTGTGTTTTTTATATTTTCCACAACTTATTCGTAAGAAATAAAGATCATTTCTACGTTGCATTAGTGCGGGGCAGACACAGAATATATTCAATGATTATACAGTTTGTAGCAATTTAAATTATTGCCATTGAAAGTGACTGAACAGTTCCACTTACGACGACTTTCGGTTTTAAATGTCCCCAGTGTTTCATTCTGTCACTTCATGCAGACGTAATGTATATAGTTAGAACTAAGCACTTGAGATGGGAGGCTTCAACCTACATGACAAAGTATTACTTTGTGCTCCATCGTCACCAGACTTACTAGGCAATACCAGTCTCAGTTTTTATTTTTTATTTTTGTCGCTTTCTTGTTTGAGTGTTGTCGTGGGTCGCTCTCTTTCTCTGAGCCTGGGACATTTGGGGTCCCAGAGCTGTGCTTAGGGACAACAGGACAGGCTAACAAAAGGGACTGCCCACCTTTCAGGAGACATTTTGGCATTCAGAGGTGTGCTTGGGGACTACGGGACAGGCTAACAACAGGTTGCCCAGCCACAAAACAGGACAGTAGGCATTCCAAGCTGTGCTTGGGGACAACAGGACAGGCTAACAAAGGGACTGCGTAAAAAATAGGACATTGAGCATTCAAAGTTGTGCCCAGGGACAACAGGGCGACTAACAAAAAGGGACTGCCAACCAGCCTAAAACAGGACGTAAGGTCATATCACATTAGGTATACCGATAAGTGCTTAAAGTGGCGTGGTGGGACAAGGGGGAGGTGTAGATGCCACTGAATTTTCAGGGGGGGGGGGGCATCCATGGAGTCAGGACAACTACTGCGTTTCTGTGATTTAGGGGCGAATATGATGAAGAACGTAAAAATAATAACATGTCCTGGGTGCCAGAATTTGCGTATAAACCACTGATGGTACTGAGATTAAAGTAAATGATCAATATTTTTCCCGAGTGCCATTTATCCTCGCTACGCCACTGGTATTAGTGACAAAACTTTATTTTTTGTCCCTTTTTAAAGTCAAATACGATGATGGGTGAAAAAATAACGCCGTTTACCCAAGACAAGCCACTGGGGGGGGGGGCGAAAAGATCACATCATGACCGGGCGCCACTGACCCTCGCTAAGCTACTGCAGTTTCTCCGATCATGGTCATGGCCGTCATAGAAAATTTGAGCTCCATGGGCTAGAATTATTTCGCGCCATATTATAACAGTAACTAGGAATTTGAGCACCTTCGGTCAAAAGAAAATAACTATGTAAAAAAATACGAATAAAAATTTAAACAAACATCGACGGGAGGCTGTCTCTACGAAACGGCGGGTGGGATTGAGGGACGTAAACTTACCTACCTTACTCAACTGTGACTTTCTGTGACTAAAGTAGCTCTATGTGACTAAAGTAGCTCGGGTGACCTCCAGTCACATTGCGGTGTAAAACTGATATAAGGACTCTAGTGCAGGTTCGAGTGGCATCCAGTCACGTTGGGCTGAAAAAGTGATATTAAAGTTCTAGTGTAGGTTCGAGTGTCGTCCTCGTCATCTGGCCACAGTTTAAAATGACGGGGATCTTTCCAAAATATTCCTCGTATTGCTTCAAAACGAGACATAAATATAATTGAACGGTGGCGTAGCAACAAATGGGCAAGGGGGGTATTCATGCCCTGGGCGCCAGTTTTAGGGTGCATCATGGAGACATTGACGCTACAGTGCACCCAGCTTTTAGAGCGCTGAGCCCCTTTTCGCAGTTTGGGATGGGTGCTCGTAGAAAAAGAGATCCCCCCCCCCAGAGGGCCCACACGAGGCCCCGCACTGAAAAACCGTACCCCGATCAACTTTATTGAGCAAAAAACAATTTTACATGATATAAGTTACAGGTACAAAGCATTAAAAACATGTATTTTCATGTTGGCAGATGTTTTCCAAGCTGTTCACACAGGGCCGGCCGGAGGGGGTGCGAACGGTGCGACCGAACTAGGCCCCGCGTTTTCTAAAGGCCCCGCGTTTTCTATAGGCCCCGCGCAGCTGACTGATTTTGCAAATTAGAAGTGCCTTCTATTTTTTTATTTTAATCCGAATATACATACATTTGAATATAACGCGTTATGTGCACATTTAAGGTCGACCAATCAAATGCAAGGCTTTGAATCTCATTACATAGCCGAAACAGAGTAAGAAAAGTAAAAGCAATGTGTTTCATTACGCTTGCGTCGTAACGGATGATAGCACATCGTACGTTTGGTGGGGAAATAAATAAAATATTCGTATTTAAAGGGAAGACAAATCTTTAATATAATATTTTACCGAAATTTACTAAATAATATATTTCATTGTTGTTTGTTGTAGTCATACTACTAAAAAATATATCTTAATTTCTTTATATTATTTGTGGACAATTTCGGAACATGTCTAGAGACAGAGATGCCGGAAGGAAATGCATGTGTGGATCTGATAAATGTAAGAAAAACATCGAAAAAGAAAGACAATCGCTGAAAACAGGAGGAGCTCCCTTGCAAAATTTTTAAAAACCGAAAATGTCCAACATACTGACGAAATATATAATTAACAGTTATTGAAAAATCAAAATCGCGATAATCAAATTACACCGTATGACATCCGTGAAAACTATTCTATTCATAAAATCCTAATGCAACAAATTATTTTGTGTTATGAAATCAGTTTCAAGGCCCCGCAAATCAACTTTGCACCAGGCCCCGCTTTTGTTCGGACCGGCCCTGTGTTCACAGATGCAGCCTCTAGAAACAGACGTTGAGGCCGTTCTACATTTCGTGTTCTTGATACAGATTGGAGTCCAGCGTAACATTTTGTTATGGAAAAAATCATAATAGAAGAATTATTCGATTTAGCACACTACCATTAATTGGGTGGAAAAAAGTGAGATAAGAAGCTTATCATTGAATAAACTACCATAAAACAAGCTTATAATGAATAAATTTACAAATTTGCACTGAGAGTGATGAAATCAACACCATAATTAAAATAAGTAACCAATGTTATTATCTTTGGAACGCTATTAGTCTAAAATGGATTAACAGTACCTGAAAGTTAGATTACTGATTCATTTGAATCGCAATTAAGTCTTATATCGTTGAAAAAATGTAATGTATAATTTTTTCAGCATAGTGGAGACATAAAAATAGTGTGTTTCTGTCACTGTGTAAAATCAAATATGAAGAGGTGAAAGAAATAATTCCTCGCCTCCCCCATTCACCTTTCCTACGCCACTGAATTGAACTCGACTCAAATACTTACAAATCCGCTTTATCTAACTGCCAAACCACGCTGTAACCCCGAATGCTTGGCTATCTTTGACTCCATCTCCACAAAGAACTCCGTTCACACAAATTTCTCGAAAATCCCCTTTCAGGCTTCTATTTCTTTAGAAAAAAAATCTCGCTTAACAAAATTCCAACAGGAATAGGTGCGCTCTTTGGAATTTCATGAAGCAAGCAGTTGATTTTTTCTTTAAGTCGGTGTTTGAAGGAGGGGCCTTAATTCCTTTTGAATCGACCGCCCCTTTGGAAAAACTGTTCCCATATCCTCCTGAGAACACGTAGCAAACATTCCACGACAGATACTTCCCCACCAGTGGGAGGCAGGAGTCGGTCGGACTGAAGAATAACTTCACACCTCCAACGTCGACAAAAGCATCGACTTCCCATCGGGGCGTGGCCCCAAATTATAGACAACCCAAACAAGGCAGTGGAGCACCTTCTTAGAATCCTCTAAGAAAGGGTAGGCATTTTACGCCAATTGTCGGAACACCCTCTTAAACATTCTGCTCCCACAAATAAATCACTTAACTTTCGGAAGTTTGCGGCTTTCTGCTTTTGTGTATGTTGTCGTCCTTTAGCCTCATGGAGAGGTTTGCGGTGTTCACTGATACGAAGAGGAAAGCCCTGGTCAGAGAGTCGGTTTATTAACCCTTTCGAGGCGACGGATTTCTTTTTTTTTAACACCACGTCAATTTTGGTAGCATAGACTATGAGTAGAGCATACTAGAATACTAAATCAATGGTGATTCTTTTTTAGGAAGAACATATTTATTCATTTAAAGAAAGAACTTCACTGATAACCCCTTTTACAGAGTGCAACGAACAACAAACACACAAAGAACAGAAGTTACAATGAGTAAATCACAAAGATATTAAAAAACGCATGAGAAAAAGAAAGTTGAATGCAGAGAATATAAAAGTTCAAAACTCAAAACCATTACATTTTTGCAAACGCATAAATAAACTGTACAGCATGAAAAATGTCCTTTAGATGAAAATACGTGTTTCTTGTACATTTTTGGTTGAAAATAACGAATCTATAATTATTTTTTGCTTACCACGCACCATTTTTCCAAAAATCCACATTTTAGCTCCAAAAATTCACATCCGTAAAAAGTGGCCTCCAAGAAAAAAATTCATTCCTGGCACCAAAAACATATCACATGAACGAACCACTTATGAATCCGCAATGTGTCTTTCTTCCACCATTGCACATTAAACTCGGTTTGATGAAAATATTTGTAAAAGCTCTGGACAGAGAAGGAGTGGCTTTCTTGCGTCTCAGAAACAAATTCAAACATTTAAGTGAGACAAAGGTAAAAGAAGGGATGTTAATTGGCCCACAAATTAAAGCAGTCTTTCGTGATGAAGAGTTTGAAAAAAAACTGTCAGAAGCAGAAAAAGCAGCCTGGCTGGCATTCAAATCAGTGTGCACACATTTCCTTGGGAATAAGAAAACTGAAAACTATGAAGATCTTGCTGGTGACATGGTGAAATGCTTTCGTGTTATAGGTTGTAATATGTCATTAAAACTACACGTTTTGGACTCACATCTGAACTTCTTTCCTCAAAACCTTGGGCGCAATTAGTGATGAGCATGGGGAAAGATTTCACCAGGACATCTCTATGTTTGAAAAGCGTTTCAGTGGACGATGGAATCGAAGTATGCTAGCTGAATATTGATGGTCTGTTATCAGGGACAAACAATCAGATGCCTACAAGAGGGAACGGCAAAAAAAATCATTTTAGTGTTTGTATTTTCTATAATCAAGCCTCTGTTATACTTTTCTGTAACCAATTTGTATAAATATGAGAAGTATGTCTCCTGCAAAAACGACAGGTGATGGACCATTTTGGTTTTGTTATATGAATCAAGCCCCTTTTGTTTATACAGAATCACATAGTTTCATATAAAGGACAGAAAAAAAGTTCACATTTGTTGTACAGTGTAATTTATAACGAAAACACGCAATCACAAAAGCATTAAAAGACACACTAGGATTCTAAAAGTCGTTTATTGTAATATTAATATCCTAAACACACAAAAAAATTTAAAACATTAAATCAAAAGACCAATTAAGAAAAGCAAAGATTAAAAGGTCAAACATACTCAAGTACAAAATCCTTAAAAACACATTAGGAGTTTAAAAGTTTGAAGAAAATACACAAGAGAGATAAAAAAAAAATCAATTGCAGAGTACAAAAATTGAACACAGACCTATGAAAAAAACACCAAAAAAATCCGATTGAATACATAAGAACACTGAAAATTAAAACGCATAAAAATCTTAAAAATTAAATACAGAAAAGCAAAATAAAACACATCATGTATTAAAAAGTTGTAAACAATTCGAGTTAAAAACACGAGGAGACATATGAAAAATGCCAAGTTCATCAGAGAACTTGTTAAAAATTCTATAAAATTTGTACAAAGAGAACTTGTTCACATAACTAAATCTTGAAAATGTCTTTTGAAATTAAATCTGTCTCCTAAAGATCTGGCAGCCACAGCGAAATATTTCCCGGTTTACGACAGTAGCGTAGCGAAGTTAAGTGTCACCCTGGGCATCATATTATTATTTCACCCCCGTCGTCATCAGTGGCTTAGTAAGATTTAATGGCGCCCGTGTCATGGTTGTGGCTACTTGGACCACAGTAATCCCTGAAAAGGGAAATCATTAACAAGAATCTTCCCTATCCGCTGGGGAATTCAATTAGTCTGGATAAAACATGGACGAGTGAAGTCCAAAGAATGGATTCGGTAATCAGACGATTTAAATGTCATTATTCTAAATGTTCTGTTGTGCGAAACAGAACATTCGTCAATATGGTTATTTCGTCCAAAGAATGGAATCGGTAATCTGCCGATTTAAATGTCATTATTCTAAATGTTCTGTTGTGCGAAACAGAACATTCATCAACATGGTTATTTCGTCCAAAGAATGGAATCGGTAATCTGCCGATTTAAATGTCAGAATTCTAAATGTTCTGTTCTGCGAAACAGAACATACGTGGATATCTTTATTTCGTGTTCGTCATTGTGAAATATATGTTACCGGCAAAGTTTGAAATCCGGCATTCTATAGAATGCCTAGGCATTGTATATAATGCCTAAAACTAGCCGGCAATGTATGAAACGATTTATATTTCACACCTTTCCTAGGCATTCTATAGAATGCCAAATGACAAACCGGCAAAGTATGAAATAAATCGCCGATTTGATTATACAAGAAATAAAGTTAAGTGTAATTCAAAATTAAATTATTTGCTTCCTTGATGTAATAAGTAGATTCACAATTTATTTTGTTTTCTTTAATAAGAAAGGCATAAACTTTGATATGAAAACTTTCATTTTGCTTTACGTATTTTGAATAAAAGATTTTTTAATGGTACACTTTTATTATTTTTTCTAAATAACATTTGTATTTTTGAGGAATGCACGCCTTTTAAATAATAGCCTTATTATGAACTTTTTTTCATACTTTGCCTAAATAGCATTTGTCATTCTGTAGAATGCCTAGGTATTATATACAATGCCTAGGAAAAGTATATAATAAATCTCATATTTCATACTTTGCCTAAAAACGCCCGGCATTCTATAAAATGCCTAGGTATTCTATAGAATGCCGGCATTTCATACATTGCCGGTAACATATATAATTGAAAAATGAAAAAGGGATTGTTCATTTGAACTCTTGAAAAGAACACGCGTAAATCGGAGCTTAGACTTAACGCCACAAATGGTGTTATTTTCTCTCCCCCTCCTTATATTTGAGATTATAAAGCGCCATAAACGAACTGATGTTCTGTCTTCATGGGCCCGCTAAGACTGGCGACCAGGATATCTACTGTCTTACCGCCGCGAGAAAAACCCCAGACACCAGACATGTCGATGGCGGTCGTTATGGGAACGGGATATTCCATTGCTTTTTGGAGTGAAGAAAAGGGCTTCATTTCGCTTGGCACAGGGAGGAAGTCTCATGCTTTATACTTCGGTCGAAAGCGAATTCTCGCCTAACGAAGAGCGCTTAGTTCACCAAATGCTGTGGCTGATGTTATATCCTTTCTTCGACTCGTCTACGTGAGGCAACCTTGTCCAGGGCTTTTCTACTGGCGGTAGGACAGTATACCTCCTTCTCTCCCGGTCGTTATGCCACTGGTTTACGACCGGCTCATATACAGTGTGTTCCAAAATCCGACCAATAAACTTCTAGGGGTAAACGTACACGTCAAGGCAAACAATTTTCGTAATAGAACATGGGGCCGCAAACGCAAAGGTACTTTGAAAGTAAGGAAAATCTTAGAAATTTTTTCTTTCTCCTGAACTAAATGGAAAAAAATATACCGAATTGATTCTTGACGTTAAAAGGTTTCAAATATTAGAACGACAAAGAAACCCATTATTATTCAAAATTATCTTCCATTAATTATGGAATTCAAATGGAATTAATTCGAAAAGCGAGAAAGAGAAGTGAGCGTGGCTGATCTAGCAAGCACATGTAATCGGTCTGAATCAATGATTTATGTTTACACCTATCCTCAAACACAAGGACATTATTGAATAGGGAGACGTTTCAGAATGGTTTACTCATCTCAAAACCAGGACATTATTGAAAGAGATGCTTCAGAATGGTTTACACTATCCTCAAGAAACAGACATTCTTTTATAGAGACGATCTTCAGAATGGTTTACACTATCTCTCAAAACCAGAATATTATTGAAGAGAGAGACGCTTCAGAATGTTTTATACTTATCCTCAAGAACTATGTATATTATTGAAGAGAGATGTTTCAGAATGGTTTACCATTCTCAAACCCAGGACATTATTGAAGAAGAGAGATGCTTCTGTAAATGGCTTACACTATCCTAAAGAACCAGGAGATTATTGAATAAAGACGCTTCAGAATGTGTTTCAAACTATATCTCAAGAAACAGCAATATTGAATAGAGAGACGCTTCAGAATGGTTTAAGAATTACTCCCTAAAACCAGACATTATTGGAAGAGAGAGGCTTCAGAATGGTTACACCATCCTCAGAACTGGGACGCAGGCTGAATAGAGAGGAGCTCAGAATGCTTGCACTATCTCAAGAACCAAGATGTTGCTGAATAGAGGCGCTTTGTAGAATGTTTGGTACTCATCTCTCAAGAATCAAGATGTTGTTGAATAGAGGTGGCCAGAATGTTTTGCACTATCCTCAAGAACCAAGACGTTATTGAATAGAGGCGCTTCAGAATGTTTGCACCATCTCAAGAAACAGACATTATTGAATAGAGATGCCTGTGAATGGTTTGCAATATCTCCTTCGAAAACCCCAGTATATTATGGAAGAGAGATGCTTCCGTGAATGGTTTACACTATCCTCAAGTAGAACTGTGTATTGTTGAAAAAGAGACGCTTCAAAATGGTTTGAAATTATCCTCAAATTAAACTTGTGACATTATTGAAGAGAGACGCTTCTGGGAATGGTTTACACTATCCTCAAGAAACAGGAAATTATTGAATAGGTATTTGCATCGGTTTACACTATCCTCGCTAAACCAAGCAAGTTATTGAATAGAGACGCTTCAGCACGTTTGCACTATCCTCAAGAACCAAGTATCGTTATTGGAATAGAGGAGTTTCAGAATGTTTAAAAATTATCTCAAGAAGTTAAAACCAAGACGACGGTATTAGAATAGAGAGCTTGTGAATAAAGTTTACATCTCTAAAACCAAGAGGGTGTTATTGAATAGAAGTGCTTCAGAATTTGCTGCAGGCTAATCATCTCAAAGAAACTGTAGACATTATTGGAATAGAGATGCTCCAGAATGGTTGTACTTGGTCTCAAGAACCAGGACATTATTGACAGGAGACGTCAGAAATGGTTTAAAGCCATCCTTCTAAGAAACAGGAAGCTATTGAATAGAGATAGCCAGAATGGTTTACAATTGATCTCAAGAACCAAGGCGTTATTAGTCAGGAGACGCTTCAGAATGGTTTACACTATCCTCAAAACCAAGACATTATTGAAAGAGAGAGTTTCAGAATGGTTACATATCTCACAAAATCCAGGACATTCTTAAACGAATGGATCAGAATGGCTTACACCATCATCAACAAAACGTGACATTATGAAGAGACGCTTCAGAAATGCTTACATCTCAAATAGCGCATAACAAACGTGATGGTTTACCTTATCCTCAAACGATATATTGAGGATGATGCCTCAGAAATGGTCTTATCACCATCCTCAAGAACAGGACATCATTGATATAGACACGTCTTCAGAATGGTTTACACTTCCAAAAACCTAGACATTATTGAAAGAGACGCTTTAGAATGGTTTTCACTATCCTCAAGAATCATGGACATTGGTTGGAAGTAGAGACTATGTGAATGGTTTTACTCACTCCTCGCAAAAACCAGGACATTATTGAAGGAGCGTTCGGAGAATGGTTTACCTATCCAAAGAAGGACATTATGGAAGGGACGCTTCAGAATGGTTTAATAATATCCTCAAGAACCAGGATATTAATAGTTATAGATGAACAAAATGGTTTGTCTATCCTCAAGAACCAGGACATTAATTACAATAAATTCTCAAAACCAGATATTATTAGTTAGGAGATTTTGCATGGTTACACATCCTCAAGAACCAAGACGTTATTGAATAGAGACGTCAGAATATGGTATCATCCTCAAGAAACAGAGTATGGTTGAAGAAAGATGCTTCAGAATGGTTTACACTATCCTCAAAAAACCAGACATTATTGAAGAGAGATGCTTCAGAATGGTTTAATTATCCTCAAGTAACAAGACGTTATTAAATAGAGGCGCTTCAAAATGGTTTGAACTATCCTCAAGAAACCAGGACATTACATTAGAGACGTCATACCTTATTTACACTATCCACATGTAACTGAACGTATAACAG